>JAUPFP010000239.1:0-57831 GCA_036925085.1 Brachycybe producta
TTGAAGTTGTAATTGAAGTTGAAATTGAAGTTGAAATTGAAGTTGAAATTGAAGTTGAAATTGAAGTTGAAATTGAAGTTGAAATTGAAGTTGAAATTGAGGTTGAAATTGAAGTTGAAATTGAAGTTGAAATTGAAGTTGTAATTGAAGTTGAAATTGAAGTTGAAATTGAAGTTGAAATTGAAGTTGAAATTGAAGTTGAAATTGAAGTTGAAATTGAAGTTGAAATTGAGGTTGAAATTGAAGTTGAAATTGAAGTTGAAATTGAAGTTGAAATTGAAGTTGAAATTGAAGTTGAAAATGAAGTTAAAATTGAAGTTGAAATTGAAGATGAAATTGAAGTTGAAGTTGAAGTTGAAATTGAAGTTGAAATTGAAGTTGAAACTGAAGTTGAAGTTGAAGTTGAAATTGAAGTTTAAGTTGAAGTTGAAGTTAAAGTTGAAGTTGAATTTGAATTTGAAGTTGAACTTGAAGATGAAGTTGAAGTTGAAGTTAAGTTTGAAATTGAAGTTGAAGTTGAAATTGAAGTTGAAATTGAAGTTGAAATTGAAGTTGAAATTGAAGTTGAAATTGAAGTTGAAATTGAAGTTGAAATTGAAGTTGAAATTGAAGTTAAAATTGAAGTTGAAATTGAAGTTGAAATTGAAGTTGAAATTGAAGTTGAAATTGAAGTTGAAATTGAAGTTGAAATTGATGTTGAAATTGAAGTTGAAATTGAAGTTAAAATTGAAGTTTAAGTTGAAGTTGAAGTTAAAGTTGAAGTTGAAGTTAAAGTTGAAGTTGAAGTTGAATTTGATGTTGAACTTGAAAGTGAAGTTAAAGTTGAAGTTGAAGTTAAGTTGAAATTGAAATTAAAATTGAAGTTGAAATTGAAGTTGAATTGAAGTTGAAATTGAAGTTAAAATTGAAGTTGAAATTGAAGTTGAAATTAAAGTTGAAATTGAAGTTGAAGTTGAAATTGAAATTGAAGTTGAAATTGAAGTTGAAACTGAAGTTGAAGTTGAAGTTGAAATTGAAGTTGAAATTGAAGTTGTAATTGAAGTTGAAATTGAAGTTGAAATTGAAGTTGAAATTGAAGTTGAAATTGAAGTTGAAATTGAAGTTGAAATTGAAGTTGAAATTGAAGTTGAAATTGAGGTTGAAATTGAAGTTGAAATTGAAGTTGAAATTGAAGTTGTAATTGAAGTTGAAATTGAAGTTGAAATTGAAGTTGAAATTGAAGTTGAAATTGAAGTTGAAATTGAAGTTGAAATTGAAGTTGAAATTGAGGTTGAAATTGAAGTTGAAATTGAAGTTGAAATTGAAGTTGAAATTGAAGTTGAAATTGAAGTTGAAAATGAAGTTAAAATTGAAGTTGAAATTGAAGATGAAATTGAAGTTGAAGTTGAAGTTGAAAATGAAGTTGAAATTGAAGTTGAAACTGAAGTTGAAGTTGAAGTTGAAATTGAAGTTTAAGTTGAAGTTGAAGTTAAAGTTGAAGTTGAATTTGAATTTGAAGTTGAACTTGAAGATGAAGTTGAAGTTGAAGTTAAGTTTGAAATTGAAGTTGAAGTTGAAATTGAAGTTGAAATTGAAGTTGAAATTGAAGTTGAAATTGAAGTTGAAATTGAAGTTGAAATTGAAGTTGAAATTGAAGTTAAAATTGAAGTTGAAATTGAAGTTGAAATTGAAGTTGAAATTGAAGTTGAAATTGAAGTTGAAATTGAAGTTGAAATTGATGTTGAAATTGAAGTTGAAATTGAAGTTAAAATTGAAGTTTAAGTTGAAGTTGAAGTTAAAGTTGAAGTTGAAGTTAAAGTTGAAGTTGAAGTTGAATTTGATGTTGAACTTGAAAGTGAAGTTAAAGTTGAAGTTGAAGTTAAGTTGAAATTGAAATTAAAATTGAAGTTGAAATTGAAGTTGAAATTGAAGTTGAAATTGAAGTTAAAATTGAAGTTGAAATTGAAGTTGAAATTGAAGTTGAAATTGAAGTTAAAATTGAAGTTTAAGTTGAAGTTGAAGTTAAAGTTGAAGTTGAAGTTGAACTTGATGTTGAACTTGAAAGTGAAGTTAAAGTTGAAGTTGAAGTTAAGTTGAAATTGAAATTAAAAATTAAAGTTGAAATTGAAGTTGAAATTGAAGTTGAAATTGAAGTTAAAATTGAAGTTGAAATTGAAGTTGAAATTAAAGTTGAAATTGAAGTTGAAGTTGAATTGAAATTGAAGTTGAAATTGAAGTTGAAACTGAAGTTGAAGTTGAAGTTGAAATTGAAGTTGAAATTGAAGTTGAAATTGAAGTTGAAATTGAAGTTGAAATTGAAGTTGAAATTGAAGTTGAAATTGAGGTTGAAATTGAAGTTGAAATTGAAGTTGAAATTGAAGTTGAAATTGAAGTTGAAATTGAAGTTGAAATTGAAGTTAAAATTGAAGTTGAAATTGAAGATGAAATTGAAGTTGAAGTTGAAGTTGAAATTGAAGTTGAAATTGAAGTTGAAACTGAAGTTGAAGTTGAAGTTGAAATTGAAGTTGAAATTTAAGTTGAAATTGAAGTTGAAATTGAAGTTGAAATTGAAGTTGAAATTGAAGTTGAATTAAAGTTGAAATTGAAGTTGAAATTGAAGTTAAAATTGAAGTTTAAGTTTAAGTTAAGGTTAAAGTTGAAGTTGAATTTGAATTTGAAGTTGAACTTGAAGATGAAGTTGAAGTTAAAGTTAAGTTTGAAATTGAAGTTGAAATTGAAGTTGAAATTGAAGTTGAAATTGAAGTTGAAATTGAAGTTGAAATTGAAGTTGAAATTGAAGTTGAAATTGAAGTTGAAATTGAAGTTGAAATTGAAGTTGAAATTGAAGTTGAAATTGAAGTAAAATTGAAGTTAAAATTGAAGTTTAAGTTGAAGTTGAAGTTAAAGTTGAAGTTGAAGTTAAAGTTAAAGTTGAAGTTGAAGTTGGAGTTGAAATTGAAGTTAAAGTTGAAGTTGAAGTTAAGTAAAAGTTGAAGTTAAAGTTGAAGTTGAAGTTAAATTAAAAAGTCCAAGTTGAAGTCCATGTTGAAGTCGAAGTTCAAATCGAATAGAAATTGAAGTTGAAATTGAAGTTGAAATTGAATTTGAAATTGAAGTTGAAATTGAAGTTGAAATTGAAGTTGAAATTGAAGTTGAAATTGAAGTTGAAATTGAAGTTGAAATTGAAGTTGAAATTGAAGTTGAAATTGAAATTGAAATTGAAGTTGAAATTGAAGTTGAAATTGAAGTTGAAATTGAAGTTAAAATTGAAGTTGAAATTGAAGTTGAAATTAAAGTTGAAATTGAAGTTGAAGTTGAAATTGAAATTGAAGTGAAATTGAAGTTGAAACTGAAGTTGAAGTTGAAGTTGAAATTAAAGTTGAAATTGAAGTTAAAATTGAAGTTTAAGTTGAAGTTGAAGTTAAAGTTGAAGTTGAAGTTGAATTTGATGTTGAACTTGAAAGTGAAGTTAAAGTTGAAGTTGAAGTTAAGTTGAAATTGAAATTAAAATTGAAGTTGAAATTGAAGTTGAAATTGAAGTTGAAATTGAAGTTAAAATTGAAGTTGAAATTGAAGTTGAAATTAAAGTTGAAATTGAAGTTGAAGTTGAAATTGAAATTGAAGTTGAAATTGAAGTTGAAACTGAAGTTGAAGTTGAAGTTGAAATTAAAGTTGAAATTGAAGTTGAAATTGAAGTTAAAATTGAAGTTTAAGTTTAAGTTAAGGTTAAATTTGAAGTTGAATTTGAATTTGAAGTTGAACTTGAAGATGAAGTTGAAGTTGAAGTTAAGTTTGAAATTGAAGTTGAAGTTGAAGTTGAAATTGAAGTTGAAATTGAAGTTGAAATTGAAGTTGAAATTGAAGTTGAAATTGAAGTTGAAATTGAAGTTGAAATTGAAGTTGAAATTGAAGTAAAATTGAAGTTAAAATTGAAGTTTAAGTTGAAGTTGAAGTTAAAGTTGAAGTTGAAGTTAAAGTTAAAGTTGAAGTTGAAGTTGGAGTTGAAATTGAAGTTAAGTTGAAGTTGAAGTTAAGTAAAAGTTGAAGTTAAAGTTGAAGTTGAAGTTGAAGTTGAAGTTAAATTAAAAAGTCCAAGTTGAAGTCCATGTTGAAGTCGAAGTTCAAATCGAATAGAAATTGAAGTTGAAATTGAAGTTGAAATTGAATTTGAAATTGAAGTTGAAATTGAAGTTAAAATTGAAGTTAAAATTGAAGTTTAAGTTTAAGTAAAAGGTTAAAGTTGAAGTTGAATTTGAATTTGAAGTTGAACTTGAAGATGAAGTTGAAGTTGAAGTTAAGTTTGAAATTGAAGTTGAAGTTGAAGTTGAAATTGAAGTTGAAATTGAAGTTGAAATTGAAGTTGAATTTGAAGTTAAAATTGAAGTTAAAATTGAAGTTAAAGTTGAAGTTGAAATTGAAGTTGAAATTGAAGTTGAATTTGAAGTTAAAATTGAAGTTAAAATTGAAGTTAAAGTTGAAGTTGAAATTGAAGTTGAAATTGACATTGAAATTGAAGTTGAAGTTGAAATTGAGGTTGAAATTGAAGTTGAAATTGAAGTTGAAATTGAAGTTGAAATTGAAGTTGAAATTGAAGTTGAAATTGAAGTTGAAATTGAAGTTGAAATTGAAGTTGAAATTGAAGTTAAAATTGAAGTTGAAATTGAAGTTGAAATTGATGTTGAAATTGAAGTTGAAATTGAAGTTAAAATTGAAGTTTAAGTTGAAGTTGAAGTTAAAGTTGAAGTTGAAGTTAAAGTTGAAGTTGAAGTTGAAGTTGAAATTGACATTGAAATTGAAGTTGAAGTTGAAATTGAGGTTGAAATTGAAGTTGAAATTGAAGTTGAAATTGAAGTTGAAATTGAAGTTGAAATTGAAGTTGAAATTGAAGTTGAAATCGAAGTTGAAATTGAAGTCGAAATTGAAATCAAAGTTGATATTGAAGTTGAAATTGAAGTTAAAATTGAAGTTTAAGTTGAAGTTAAAGTTGAAGTGAAGTTAAATTTGAAGTTGAACTTGAAGGAGAAGTTGAAGTTGAAGTTAAGTTTGAAATTGAAGTTGACATTGAAGTTGAAATTGAAGTTGAAATTGAAGTTAAAGTTGAAGTTGAAATTGAAGTTGAAATTGAAGTCGAAATTGAAATCAAAGTTGATATTGAAGTTGAAATTGAAGTTAAAATTGAAGTTTAAGTTTAAGTTGAAGTTAAAGTTGAAGTGAAGTTAAATTTGAAGTTGAACTTGAAGGAGAAGTTGAAGTTGAAGTTAAGTTTGAAATTGAAGTTGACATTGAAGTTGAAATTGAAGTTGAAATTGAAGTTGAAATTGAAGTTGAAATTGAAGTTGAAATTGAAGTTGAAATTGAAGTTGAAATTGAAGTAAAATTGAAGTTAAAATTGAAGTTTAAGTTGAAGTTGAAGTTAAAGTTGAAGTTGAAGTTAAAGTTAAAGTTGAAGTTGAAGTTGGAGTTGAAATTGAAGTTAAAGTTGAAGTTGAAGTTAAGTAAAAGTTGAAGTTAAAGTTGAAGTTGAAGTTGAAGTTGAAGTTAAATTAAAAAGTCCAAGTTGAAGTCTATGTTGAAGTCGAAGTTCAAATCGAATAGAAATTGAAGTTGAAATTGAAGATGAAATTGAATTTGAAATTGAAGTTGAAATTGAAGTTGAAATTGAAGTTGAAATTGAAGTTGAAATTGAAGTTGAAATTGAAGTTGAAATTGAAGTTGAAATTGAAGTTGAAATTGAAGTTGAAATTGAAGTTGAAATTGAAGTTGAAATTGAAGTTGAAATTGAAGTTGAAATTGAAGTTGAAATTGAAGTTGAAATTGAAGTTGAAATTGAAGTTGAAATTGAAGTTGAAATTGAAGTTGAAATTGAAATCAAAGTTGATATTGAAGTTAAATTTGAAGTTGAAATTGATGTTAAAATTGAAGTTGAAGTTGAAATTGAAGTTGAAATTGAAGTTGAAATTGAAGTTGAAATCGAAGTTGAAATTGAAGTCGAAATTGAAATCAAAGTTGATATTGAAGTTGAAATTGAAGTTAAAATTGAAGTTTAAGTTTAAGTTGAAGTTAAAGTTGAAGTGAAGTTAAATTTGAAGTTGAACTTGAAGGAGAAGTTGAAGTTGAAGTTAAGTTTGAAATTGAAGTTGACATTGAAGTTGAAATTGAAGTTGAAATTGAAGTTAAAGTTGAAGTTGAAATTGAAGTTGAAATTGACATTGAAATTGAAGTTGAAACTGAAGTTGAAGTTGAAATTGAAGTTGAAATTGAAGTTGAAATTGAAGTTGAAATTGAAGTTGAAATTGAAGTTGAAATTGAAGTTAAAATTGAAGTTGAAATTGAAATTGAAATTGAAGTTGAAATTGAAGTTGAAATTGAAGTTGAAATTGAAGTTAAAATTGAAGTTGAAATTGAAGTTGAAATTAAAGTTGAAATTGAAGTTGAAGTTGAAATTGAAATTGAAGTTGAAATTGAAGTTGAAACTGAAGTTGAAGTTGAAGTTGAAATTAAAGTTGAAATTGAAGTTAAAATTGAAGTTTAAGTTGAAGTTGAAGTTAAAGTTGAAGTTGAAGTTGAATTTGATGTTGAACTTGAAAGTGAAGTTAAAGTTGAAGTTGAAGTTAAGTTGAAATTGAAATTAAAATTGAAGTTGAAATTGAAGTTGAAATTGAAGTTGAAATTGAAGTTAAAATTGAAGTTGAAATTGAAGTTGAAATTAAAGTTGAAATTGAAGTTGAAGTTGAAATTGAAATTGAAGTTGAAATTGAAGTTGAAACTGAAGTTGAAGTTGAAGTTGAAATTAAAGTTGAAATTGAAGTTGAAATTGAAGTTAAAATTGAAGTTTAAGTTTAAGTTAAGGTTAAATTTGAAGTTGAATTTGAATTTGAAGTTGAACTTGAAGATGAAGTTGAAGTTGAAGTTAAGTTTGAAATTGAAGTTGAAGTTGAAGTTGAAATTGAAGTTGAAATTGAAGTTGAAATTGAAGTTGAAATTGAAGTTGACATTGAAGTTGAAATTGAAGTTGAAATTGAAGTAAAATTGAAGTTAAAATTGAAGTTTAAGTTGAAGTTGAAGTTAAAGTTGAAGTTGAAGTTAAAGTTAAAGTTGAAGTTGAAGTTGGAGTTGAAATTGAAGTTAAAGTTGAAGTTGAAGTTAAGTAAAAGTTGAAGTTAAAGTTGAAGTTGAAGTTGAAGTTGAAGTTAAATTAAAAAGTCCAAGTTGAAGTCCATGTTGAAGTCGAAGTTCAAATCGAATAGAAATTGAAGTTGAAATTGAAGTTGAAATTGAATTTGAAATTGAAGTTGAAATTGAAGTTAAAATTGAAGTTAAAATTGAAGTTTAAGTTTAAGTTAAGGTTAAAGTTGAAGTTGAATTTGAATTTGAAGTTGAACTTGAAGATGAAGTTGAAGTTGAAGTTAAGTTTGAAATTGAAGTTGAAGTTGAAGTTGAAATTGAAGTTGAAATTGAAGTTGAAATTGAAGTTGAATTTGAAGTTTAAAATTGAAGTTAAAATTGAAGTTAAAGTTGAAGTTGAAATTGAAGTTGAAATTGAAGTTGAATTTGAAGTTAAAATTGAAGTTAAAATTGAAGTTAAAGTTGAAGTTGAAATTGAAGTTGAAATTGACATTGAAATTGAAGTTGAAGTTGAAATTGAGGTTGAAATTGAAGTTGAAATTGAAGTTGAAATTGAAGTTGAAATTGAAGTTGAAATTGAAGTTGAAATTGAAGTTGAAATTGAAGTTGAAATTGAAGTTGAAATTGAAGTTAAAATTGAAGTTGAAATTGAAGTTGAAATTGATGTTGAAATTGAAGTTGAAATTGAAGTTAAAATTGAAGTTGAAATTGAAGTTGAAATTGAAGTTGAAATTGAAGTTAAAATTGAAATTGAAGTTGAAACTGAAGTTGAAGTTGAAGTTGAAATTGAAGTTGAAATTGAAGTTGTAATTGAAGTTGAAATTGAAGTTGAAATTGAAGTTGAAATTGAAGTTGAAATTGAAGTTGAAATTGAAGTTGAAATTGAAGTTGAAATTGAAGTTGAAATTGAGGTTGAAATTGAAGTTGAAATTGAAGTTGAAATTGAAGTTGAAATTGAAGTTGAAATTGAAGTTGAAATTGAAGTTAAAATTGAAGTTGAAATTGAAGATGAAATTGAAGTTGAAGTTGAAGTTGAAATTGAAGTTGAAATTGAAGTTGAAACTGAAGTTGAAGTTGAAGTTGAAATTGAAGTTGAAATTGAAGTTGAAATTAAAGTTGAAATTGAAGTTGAAATTGAAGTTGAAATTGAAGTTGAAATTAAAGTTGAAATTGAAGTTGAAATTGAAGTTAAAATTGAAGTTTAAGTTTAAGTTAAGGTTAAATTTGAAGTTGAATTTGAATTTGAAGTTGAACTTGAAGATGAAGTTGAAGTTGAAGTTAAGTTTGAAATTGAAGTTGAAGTTGAAGTTGAAATTGAAGTTGAATTGAAGTTGAAATTGAAGTTGAAATTGAAGTTGAAATTGAAGTAAAATTGAAGTTAAAATTGAAGTTTAAGTTGAAGTTGAAGTTAAAGTTGAAGTTGAAGTTAAAGTTAAAGTTGAAGTTGAAGTTGGAGTTGAAATGAAGTTAAAGTTGAAGTTGAAGTTAAGTAAAAGTTGAAGTTAAAGTTGAAGTTGAAGTTGAAGTTGAAGTTAAATTAAAAAGTCCAAGTTGAAGTCCATGTTGAAGTTGAAGTTCAAATCGAATAGAAATTGAAGTTGAAATTGAAGTTGAAATTGAATTTGAAATTGAAGTTGAAATTGAAGTTAAAATTGAAGTTAAAATTGAAGTTTAAGTTTAAGTTAAGGTTAAAGTTGAAGTTGAATTTGAATTTGAAGTTGAACTTGAAGATGAAGTTGAAGTTGAAGTTAAGTTTGAAATTGAAGTTGAAGTTGAAGTTGAAATTGAAGTTGAAATTGAAGTTGAAGTTGAAGTTGAAATTGAAGTTGAAATTGAAGTTGTAATTGAATTTGAAATTGAAGTTGAAATTGAAGTTGAAATTGAAGTTGAAATTGAAGTTGAAATTGAAGTTGAAATTGAAGTTGAAATTGAAGTTGAAATTGAAGTTGAAATTGAAGTTGAAATTGAAGTTGAAATTGAAGTTGAAATTGAAGTTGAAATTGAAGTTGAAATTGAAGTTGAAATTGAAGTTGAAATTGAAGTTGAAATTGAAGTTGAAATTGAAGTTAAAATTGAAGTTGAAATTGAAGATGAAATTGAAGTTGAAGTTGAAGTTGAAATTGAAGTTGAAATTGAAGTTGAAATTGAAGTTGAAATTGAAGTTGAAATTGAAGTTGAAATTGAAGTTGAATTTGAAGTTAAAATTGAAGTTAAAATTGAAGTTAAAGTTGAAGTTGAAATTGAAGTTGAAATTGACATTGAAATTGAAGTTGAAGTTGAAATTGAGGTTGAAATTGAAGTTGAAATTGAAGTTGAAATTGAAGTTGAAATTGAAGTTGAAATTGAAGTTGAAATTGAAGTTGAAATTGAAGTTGAAATTGAAGTTGAAATTGAAGTTAAAATTGAAGTTGAAATTGAAGTTGAAATTGAAGTTGAAATTGAAGTTGAAATTGAAGTTGAAATTGAAGTTGAAATTGAAGTTGAAATTGAAGTTGAAATTGAAGTTGAAATTGAGGTTGAAATTGAAGTTGAAATTGAAGTTGAAATTGAAGTTGAAATTGAAGTTAAAATTGAAATTGAAGTTGAAACTGAAGTTGAAGTTGAAGTTGAAATTGAAGTTGAAATTGAAGTTGTAATTGAATTTGAAATTGAAGTTGAAATTGAAGTTGAAATTGAAGTTGAAATTGAAGTTGAAATTGAAGTTGAAATTGAAGTTGAAATTGAAGTTGAAATTGAAGTTGAAATTGAAGTTGAAATTGAAGTTGAAATTGAAGTTGAAATTGAAGTTGAAATTGAAGTTGAAATTGAAGTTAAAATTGAAGTTGAAATTGAAGATGAAATTGAAGTTGAAGTTGAAGTTGAAATTGAAGTTGAAATTGAAGTTGAAACTGAAGTTGAAGTTGAAGTTGAAATTGAAGTTGAAATTGAAGTTGAAATTGAAGTAAAATTGAAGTTAAAATTGAAGTTGAAATTGAAGTTGAAACTGAAGTTGAAGTTGAAGTTGAAGTTGAAGTTGAAATTGAAGTTGAAATTGAAGTTGAAATTGAAGTTGAAATTGAAGTTGAAATTGAAGTTGAAATTGAAGTTGAAATTGAAGTTGAAATTGAAGTTGAAATTGAAGTTAAAATTGAAGTTGAAATTGAAGATGAAATTGAAGTTGAAGTTGAAGTTGAAATTGAAGTTGAAATTGAAGTTGAAATTGAAGTTGAAATTGAAGTTGAAATTAAAGTTGAAATTGAAGTTGAAATTGAAGTTAAAATTTAAGTTTAAGTTTAAGTTAAGGTTAAATTTGAAGTTGAATTTGAATTTGAAGTTGAACTTGAAGATGAAGTTGAAGTTGAAGTTAAGTTTGAAATTGAAGTTGAAGTTGAAGTTGAAATTGAAGTTGAAATTGAAGTTGAAATTGAAGTTGAAATTGAAGTTGAAATTGAAGTTGAAATTGAAGTTGAAATTGAAGTAAAATTGAAGTTAAAATTGAAGTTTAAGTTGAAGTTGAAGTTAAAGTTGAAGTTGAAGTTAAAGTTAAAGTTGAAGTTGAAGTTGGAGTTGAAATTGAAGTTAAAGTTGAAGTTGAAGTTAAGTAAAAGTTGAAGTTAAAGTTGAAGTTGAAGTTGAAGTTGAAGTTAACTTTAAAAAGTCCAAGTTGAAGTCCATGTTGAAGTCGAAGTTCAAATCGAATAGAAATTGAAGTTGAAATTGAAGTTGAAATTGAATTTGAAATTGAAGTTGAAATTGAAGTTGAAATTGAAGTTGAAATTGAAGTTGAAATTGAAGTTGAAATTGAAGTTGAAATTGAAGTTGAAATTGAAGTTGAAATTGAAGTTGAAATTGAAGTTGAAATTGAAATCAAAGTTGATATTGAAGTTAAATTTGAAGTTGAAATTGATGTTAAAATTGAAGTTGAAGTTGAAATTGAAGTTGAAATTGAAGTTGAAATTGAAGTTGAAATCGAAGTTGAAATTGAAGTCGAAATTGAAATCAAAGTTGATATTGAAGTTAAAATTGAAGTTGAAATTGATGTTGAAATTGAAGTTGAAATTGAAGTTGAATTTGAAGTTAAAATTGAAGTTAAAATTGAAGTTTAAGTTGAAGTTGAAGTTAAAGTTGAAGTTGAAGTTAAATTTGAAGTTGAACTTGAATGTAAAGTTGAAGTTGAAGTTAAGTTTGAAATTGAAATTGACATTGAACTTGAAGTCGACATTGAAATTGAAGTTGAAATTGAAGTTGAAATTGAAGTTGAAATTGAAGTTGAAATTAAAGTTGAAGTTGAAGTTGAAATTGAAGTTGAAATTGAAGTTGAAATTGAAGTTGAAATTGACATTGAAATTAAAGTCGAAATTGAAATCAAAGTTGATATTGAAGTTAAAATTGAAGTTGAAATTGATGTTGAAATTGGAGTTGAAATTGAAGTTGAATTTGAAGTTAAAATTGAAGTTAAAATTGAAGTTTAAGTTGAAGTTGAAGTTGAAATTGAAGTTGAAATTGAAGTTAAAGTTGAAGTTGAAATTGAAGTTGAAATTGACATTGAAATTGAAGTTGAAACTGAAGTTGAAGTTGAAATTGAAGTTGAAATTGAAGTTGAAATTGAAGTTGAAATTGAAGTTGAAATTGAAGTTGAAATTGAAGTTGAAATTGAAGTTAAAATTGGAGTTGAAATTGAAGTTGAATTTGAAGTTAAAATTGAAGTTAAAATTGAAGTTTAAGTTGAAGTTGAAGTTGAAATTGAAGTTGAAATTGAAGTTAAAGTTGAAGTTGAAATTGAAGTTGAAATTGACATTGAAATTGAAGTTGAAACTGAAGTTGAAGTTGAAATTGAAGTTGAAATTGAAGTTGAAATTGAAGTTGAAATTGAAGTTGAAATTGAAGTTGAAATTGAAGTTGAAATTGAAGTTAAAATTGAAGTTCAAATCGAATAGAAATTGAAGTTGAAATTGATGTGAAATTGAAGTTGAAATTGAAGTTGAATTTGAAGTTAAAATTGAAGTTAAAATTGAAGTTGAAGTTGAAGTTGAAGTTGAAGTTAAAGTTGAAGTTAAAGTTGAAGTTGAAGTTAAATTTGAAGTTGAACTTGAATGTAAAGTTGAAGTTGAAGTTAAGTTTGAAATTGAAATTGACATTGAACTTGAAGTCGACATTGAAATTGAAGTTGAAATTGAAGTTGAAATTGAAGTTGAAATTGAAGTTGAAATTGAAGTTGAAATTGAAGTTGAAATTGAAGTTGAAATTGAAGTTGAAATTGAAGTTGAAATTGAAGTTGAAATTAAAGTCAAAATTGAAATCAAAGTTGATATTGAAGTTAAAATTGAAGTTGAAATTGATGTTGAAATTGAAGTTGAAACTGAAGTTGAAGTTGAAGTTGAAATTGAAGTTGAAATTGAAGTTGAAATTGAAGTTGTAATTGAAGTTGAAATTGAAGTTGAAATTGAAGTTGAAATTGAAGTTGAAATTGAAGTTGAAATTGAAGTTGAAATTGAATTTGAAATTGAGGTTGAAATTGAAGTTGAAATTGAAGTTGAAATTGAAGTTGAAATTGAAGTTGAAATTGAAGTTGAAATTGAAGTTAAAATTGAAGTTGAAATTGAAGATGAAATTGAAGTTGAAATTGAAGTTAAAATTGAAGTTGAAATTGAAGTTGAAATTGAAGTTGAAATTGAAGTTGAAATTGAAGTTGAAATTGATGTTGAAATTGAAGTTGAAATTGAAGTTAAAATTGAAGTTTAAGTTGAAGTTGAAGTTAAAGTTGAAGTTGAAGTTAAAGTTGAAGTTGAAGTTGAATTTGATGTTGAACTTGAAAGTGAAGTTAAAGTTGAAGTTGAAGTTAAGTTGAAATTGAAATTAAAATTGAAGTTGAAATTGAAGTTGAAATTGAAGTTGAAATTGAAGTTAAAATTGAAATTGAAGTTGAAACTGAAGTTGAAGTTGAAGTTGAAATTGAAGTTGAAATTGAAATTGTAATTGAAGTTGTAATTGAAGTTGAAATTGAAGTTGAAATTGAAGTTGAAATTGAGGTTGAAATTGAAGTTGAAATTGAAGTTGAAATTGAAGTTGAAATTGAAGTTGAAATTGAAGTTGAAATTGAAGTTGAAATTGAAGTTGAAATTGAAGTTGAAATTGAAGTTGAAATTGAAGTTAAAATTGAAGTTGAAATTGAAGATGAAATTGAAGTTGAAGTTGAAGTTGAAATTGAAGTTGAAATTGAAGTTGAAACTGAAATTGAAGTTAAAATTGAAGTTTAAGTTTAAGTTAAGGTTAAAGTTGAAGTTGAATTTGAATTTGAATTTGAACTTGAAGATGAAGTTGAAGTTGAAGTTAAGTTTGAAATTGAAGTTGAAGTTGAAGTTGAAATTGAAGTTGAAATTGAAGTTGAAATTGAAGTTGAAATTGAAGTTGAAATTGAAGTTGAAATTGAAGTTGAAATTGAAGTAAAATTGAAGTTAAAATTGAAGTTTAAGTTGAAGTTGAAGTTAAAGTTGAAGTTGAAGTTAAAGTTAAAGTTGAAGTTGAAGTTGGAGTTGAAATTGAAGTTAAAGTTGAAGTTGAAGTTAAGTAAAAGTTGAAGTTAAAGTTGAAGTTGAAGTTGAAGTTGAAGTTGAAGTTAAATTAAAAAGTCCAAGTTGAAGTCAATGTTGAAGTCGAAGTTCAAATCGAATAGAAATTGAAGTTGAAATTGAAGTTGAAATTGAAGTTGAAATTGAAGTTGAAATTGAAGTTGAAATTGAAGTTGAAATTGAAATCAAAGTTGATATTGAAGTTAAATTTGAAGTTGAAATTGATGTTAAAATTGAAGTTGAAGTTGAAATTGAAGTTGAAATTGAAGTTAAAATTGAAGTTGAAATCGAAGTTGAAATTGAAGTCGAAATTGAAATCAAAGTTGATATTGAAGTTAAAATTGAAGTTGAAATTGATGTTGAAATTGAAGTTGAAATTGAAGTTGAATTTGAAGTTAAAATTGAAGTTAACATTGAAGTTGAAGTTGAAGTTGAAGTTGAAGTTAAAGTTGAAGTTGAAGTTAAAGTTGAAGTTGAAGTTAAATTTGAAGTTGAACTTGAATGTAAAGTTGAAGTTGAAGTTAAGTTTGAAATTGAAATTGACATTGAACTTGAAGTCGACATTGAAATTGAAGTTGAAATTGAAGTTGAAATTGAAGTTGAAATTGAAGTTGGAATTGAAGTTGAAATTAAAGTCGAAATTGAAATCAAAGTTGATATTGAAGTTAAAATTGAAGTTGAAATTGATGTTGAAATTGAAGTTGAAACTGAAGTTGAAGTTGAAGTTGAAATTGAAGTTGAAATTGAAGTTGTAATTGAAGTTGAAATTGAAGTTGAAATTGAAGTTGAAATTGAAGTTGAAATTGAAGTTGAAATTGAAGTTGAAATTGAATTTGAAATTGAGGTTGAAATTGAAGTTGAAATTGAAGTTGAAATTGAAGTTGAAATTGAAGTTGAAATTGAAGTTGAAATTGAAGTTAAAATTGAAGTTGAAATTGAAGATGAAATTGAAGTTGAAGTTGAAGTTGAAATTGAAGTTGAAGTTAAGTTTGAAATTGAAGTTGAAGTTGAAGTTGAAATTGAAGTTGAAATTGAAGTTGAAATTGAAGTTGAAATTGAAGTTGAAATTGAAGTTGAAATTGAAGTTGAAATTGAAGTTGAAATTGAAGTTAAAATTGAAGTTGAAATTGAAGTTGAAATTGAAGTTGAAATTGAAGTTGAAATTGAAGTTGAAATTGAAGTTGAAATTGAAGTTGAAATTGATGTTGAAATTGAAGTTGAAATTGAAGTTAAAATTGAAGTTTAAGTTTAAGTTGAAGTTAAAGTTGAAGTTGAAGTTAAAGTTGAAGTTGAAGTTAAAGTTGAAGTTGAAGTTGAATTTGATGTTGAACTTGAAAGTGAAGTTAAAGTTGAAGTTGAAGTTAAGTTGAAATTGAAATTAAAATTGAAGTTGAAATTGAAGTTGAAATTGAAGTTGAAATTGAAGTTAAAATTGAAGTTGAAATTGAAGTTGAAATTAAAGTTGAAATTGAAGTTGAAGTTGAAATTGAAATTGAAGTTGAAATTGAAGTTGAAACTGAAGTTGAAGTTGAAGTTGAAATTGAAGTTGAAATTGAAGTTGTAATTGAAGTTGAAATTGAAGTTGAAATTGAAGTTGAAATTGAAGTTGAAATTGAAGTTGAAATTGAAGTTGAAATTAAAGTCGAAATTGAAGTTAAAGTTGAAGTTGAAATTGAAGTTGAAATTGACATTGAAATTGAAGTTGAAACTGAAGTTGAAGTTGAAATTGAAGTTGAAATTGAAGTTGAAATTGAAGTTGAAATTGAAGTTGAAATTGAAGTTGAAATTGAAGTTGAAATTGAAGTTGAAATTAAAGTTGAAATTGAAGTTGAAGTTGAAATTGAAATTGAAGTTGAAATTGAAGTTGAAACTGAAGTTGAAGTTGAAGTTGAAATTGAAGTTGAAATTGAAGTTGTAATTGAAGTTGAAATTGAAGATGAAATTGAAGTTGAAGTTGAAGTTGAAATTGAAATTGAAGTTGAAATTGAAGTTGAAACTGAAGTTGAAGTTGAAGTTGAAATTGAAGTTGAAATTGAAGTTCAAATTGAATTTGAAATTGAAGTTGAAATTGAAGTTGAAATTGATGTTGAAATTGAAGTTGAAATTGAAGTTAAAATTGAAGTTTAAGTTGAAGTTGAAGTTAAAGTTGAAGTTGAAGTTGAATTTGATGTTAAAATTGAAGTTAAAATTGAAGTTGAAGTTGAAGTTGAAGTTGAAGTTAAAGTTGAAGTTGAAGTTAAAGTTGAAGTTGAAGTTAAATTTGAAGTTGAACTTGAATGTAAAGTTGAAGTTGAAGTTAAGTTTGAAATTGAAATTGACATTGAACTTGAAGTCGACATTGAAATTGAAGTTGAAATTGAAGTTGAAATTGAAGTTGAAATTGAAGTTGAAATTGAAGTTGAAATTAAAGTCGAAATTGAAGTTAAAGTTGAAGTTGAAATTGAAGTTGAAATTGACATTGAAATTGAAGTTGAAACTGAAGTTGAAGTTGAAATTGAAGTTGAAATTGAAGTTGAAATTGAAGTTGAAATTGAAGTTGAAATTGAAGTTGAAATTGAAGTTGAAATTGAAGTTAAAATTGAAGTTGAAATTGAAGTTGAAATTGAAGTTGAAATTGAAGTTGAAATTGAAGTTGAAATTGATGTTGAAATTGAAGTTGAAATTGAAGTTAAAATTGAAGTTTAAGTTGAAGTTGAAGTTAAAGTTGAAGTTGAAGTTGAATTTGATGTTGAACTTGAAAGTGAAGTTAAAGTTGAAGTTGAAGTTAAGTTGAAATTGAAATTAAAATTGAAGTTGAAATTGAAGTTGAAATTGAAGTTGAAATTGAAGTTGAAATTGAAGTTAAAATTGAAATTGAAGTTGAAACTGAAGTTGAAGTTGAAGTTGAAATTGAAGTAGAAATTGAAGTTGTAATTGAAGTTGAAATTGAAGTTGAAATTGAAGTTGAAATTGAAGTTGAAATTGAAGTTGAAATTGAAGTTGAAATTGAAGTTGAAATTGAAGTTGAAATTGAGGTTGAAATTGAAGTTGAAATTGAAGTTGAAATTGAAGTTGAAATTGAAGTTGAAATTGAAGTTGAAATTGAAGTTGAAATTGAAGTTGAAATTGAAGTTGAAATTGAAGTTAAAATTGAAGTTAAAATTGAAGTTAAAATTGAAGTTGAAATTGAAGATGAAATTGAAGTTGAAGTTGAAGTTGAAATTGAAGTTGAAATTGAAGTTGAAACTGAAATTGAAGTTAAAATTGAAGTTTAAGTTTAAGTTAAGGTTAAAGTTGAAGTTGAATTTGAATTTGAAGTTGAACTTGAAGATGAAGTTGAAGTTGAAGTTAAGTTTGAAATTGAAGTTGAAGTTGAAGTTGAAATTGAAGTTGAAATTGAAGTTGAAATTGAAGTTGAAATTGAAGTTGAAATTGAAGTTGAAATTGAAGTTGAAATTGAAGTTGAAATTGAAGTTGAAATTGAAGTTGAAATTGAAGTAAAATTGAAGTTAAAATTGAAGTTTAAGTTGAAGTTGAAGTTAAAGTTGAAGTTGAAGTTAAAGTTAAAGTTGAAGTTGAAGTTGGAGTTCAAATTGAAGTTAAAGTTGAAGTTGAAGTTAAGTAAAAGTTGAAGTTAAAGTTGAAGTTGAAGTTGAAGTTGAAGTTGAAGTTAAATTAAAAAGTCCAAGTTGAAGTCAATGTTGAAGTCGAAGTTCAAATCGAATAGAAATTGAAGTTGAAATTGAAGTTGAAATTGAAGTTGAAATTGAAGTTGAAATTGAAGTTGAAATTGAAGTTGAAATTGAAGTTGAAATTGAAGTTGAAATTGAAGTTGAAATTGAAGTTGAATTTGAAGTTGAAATTGAAGTTGAAATTGAAGTTGAAATTGAAGTTGAAATTGAAGTTGAAATTGAAGTTGAAATTGAAATCAAAGTTGATATTGAAGTTAAATTTGAAGTTGAAATTGATGTTAAAATTGAAGTTGAAGTTGAAATTGAAGTTGAAATTGAAGTTAAAATTGAAGTTGAAATCGAAGTTGAAATTGAAGTTGAAATTGAAGTTAAAATTGAAGTTGAAATTGAAGATGAAATTGAAGTTGAAGTTGAAGTTGAAATTGAAGTTGAAATTGAAGTTGAAACTGAAGTTGAAGTTGAAGTTGAAATTCAAGTTGAAATTGAAGTTGAAATTGAAGTTGAAATTGAAGTTGAAATTGAAGTTGAAATTGAAGTTGAAATTAAAGTTGAAATTGAAGTTGAAATTGAAGTTAAAATTGAAGTTTAAGTTTAAGTTAAGGTTAAAGTTGAAGTTGAATTTGAATTTGAAGTTGAACTTGAAGATGAAGTTGAAGTTGAAGTTAAGTTTGAAATTGAAGTTGAAGTTGAAGTTGAAATTGAAGTTGAAATTGAAGTTGAAATTGAAGTTGAAATTGAAGTTGAAATTGAAGTTGAAATTGAAGTTGAAATTGAAGTTGAAATTGAAGTTAAAATTGAAGTTGAAATTGAAGTTGAAATTGAAGTTGAAATTGAAGTTGAAATCGAAGTTGAAATTGAAGTTGAAATTGAAGTTGAAATTGAAGTTGAAATTGATGTTGAAATTGAAGTTGAAATTGAAGTTAAAATTGAAGTTTAAGTTTAAGTTGAAGTTAAAGTTGAAGTTGAAGTTAAAGTTGAAGTTGCAAGTTAATGTTGAAGTTGAAGTTGAATTTGATGTTGAACTTGAAAGTGAAGTTAAAGTTGAAGTTGAAGTTAAGTTGAAATTGAAATTAAAATTGAAGTTGAAGTTGAAGTTGAAATTGAAGTTGAAATTGAAGTTAAAATTGAAGTTGAAATTGAAGTTGAAATTAAAGTTGAAATTGAAGTTGAAGTTGAAATTGAAATTGAAGTTGAAATTGAAGTTGAAACTGAAGTTGAAGTTGAAGTTGAAATTGAAGTTGAAATTGAAGTTGTAATTGAAGTTGAAATTGAAGATGAAATTGAAGTTGAAGTTGAAGTTGAAATTGAAATTGAAGTTGAAATTGAAGTTGAAACTGAAGTTGAAGTTGAAGTTGAAATTGAAGTTGAAATTGAAGTTCAAATTGAATTTGAAATTGAAGTTGAAATTGAAGTTGAAATTAAAGTTGAAATTGAAGTTGAAATTGAAGTTAAAATTGAAGTTTAAGTTTAAGTTAAGGTTAAAGTTGAAGTTGAATTTGAATTTGAAGTTGAACTTGAAGATGAAGTTGAAGTTGAAGTTAAGTTTGAAATTGAAGTTGAAGTTGAAGTTGAAATTGAAGTTGAAATTGAAATTGAAATTGAAGTTGAAGTTAAGTTTGAAATTGAAGTTGACATTGAAGTAGAAATTGAAGTTGAAATTGATGTTAAAGTTGAAGTTGAATTGAAGTTGAAATTGAAGTTGAAATTGACATTGAAATTGAAGTTGAAACTGAAGTTGAAGTTGAAATTGAAGTTGAAATTGAAGTTGAAATTGAAGTTGAAATTGAAGTTGAAATTGAAGTTGAAATTGAAGTAAAATTGAAGTTGAAATTGAAGTTGAAATTGAAGTTGAAATTGAAGTTGAAGTTGAAGTTGAAATTGAAGTTGAAATTGAAGTTGAAATTGAAGTTGAAATCGAAGTTGAATTGAATTGAAATTAAAGTTGAAAATGAAGTAGAAATTGAAGTTGAAATTTACGTTGAAATTGAAGTTGAAATTGAAGTTGAAATTGAAGTTAAAATTGAAGTTTAAGTTTAAGTTGAAGTTAAAGTTGAAGTTGAAGTTAAATTTGAAGTTGAACTTGAAGGAGAAGTTGAAGTTGAAGTTAAGTTTGAAATTGAAGTTGACATTGAAGTTGAAACTGAAGTTGAAGTTGAAATTGAAGTTGAAATTGAAGTTAAAATTGAAGTTGAAATTGAAGTTGAAATTGAAGTTGAAATTGAAGTTGAAATTGAAGTTGAAATTGAAGTTGAAATTGATGTTGAAATTGAAGTTGAAATTGAAGTTAAAATTGAAGTTTAAGTTGAAGTTGAAGTTAAAGTTGAAGTTGAAGTTAAAGTTGAAGTTGAAGTTAAAGTTGAAGTTGAAGTTGAATTTGATGATGAACTTGAAACTGAAGTTAAAGTTGAAGTTGAAGTTGAAATTGAAGTTGAAATTGAAGTTGAAACTGAAGTTGAAGTTGAAGTTGAAATGAAGTTCAAATTGAAGTTGAAATTGAAGTTGAAATTGAAGTTGAAATTAAAGTTGAAAATGAAGTAGAAATTGAAGTTGAAATTTACGTTGAAATTGAAGTTGAAATTGAAGTTAAAATTGAAGTTTAAGTTTAAGTTGAAGTTAAAGTTGAAGTTGAAGTTAAATTTGAAGTTGAACTTGAAGGATAAGTTGAAGTTGAAGTTAAGTTTGAAATTGAAGTTGACATTGAAGTTGAAATTGAAGTTGAAATTGAAGTTAAAGTTGAAGTTGAAATTGAAGTTGAAATTGACATTGAAATTGAAGTTGAAACTGAAGTTGAAGTTGAAATTGAAGTTGAAATTGAAGTTGAAATTGAAGTTGAAATTGAAGTTGAAATTGAAGTTGAAATTGAAGTTGAAGTTGAAATTGAAATTGAAGTTGAAATTGAAGTTGAAACTGAAGTTGAAGTTGAAGTTGAAATTGAAGTTGAATTGAAGTTGTAATTGAAGTTGAAATTGAAGTTGAAATTGAAGTTGAAATTGAAGTTGAAATTGAAGTTGAAATTGAAGTTGAAATTGAAGTTGAAATTGAAGTTGAAATTGAAGTTGAAATTGAAGTTAAAATTGAAGTTGAAATTGAAGATGAAATTGAAGTTGAAGTTGAAGTTGAAATTGAAATTGAAGTTGAAATTGAAGTTCAAATTGAATTTGAAATTGAAGTTGAAATTGAAGTTGAAATTGAAGTTGAAATTAAAGTTGAAATTGAAGTTGAAATTGAAGTTAAAATTGAAGTTTAAGTTTAAGTTAAGGTTAAAGTTGAAGTTGAATTTGAATTTGAAGTTGAACTTGAAGATGAAGTTGAAGTTGAAGTTAAGTTTGAAATTGAAGTTGAAGTTGAAATTGACATTGAAATTGAAGTTGAAACTGAAGTTGAAGTTGAAATTGAAGTTGAATTGAAGTTGAAATTGAAGTTGAAATTGAAGTTGAAATTGAAGTTGAAATTGAAGTTGAAATTGAAGTTAAAATTGAAGTTGAAATTGAAGTTGAAATTGAAGTTGAAATTGAAGTTGAAGTTGAAGTTGAAATTGAAGTTGAAATTGAAGTTGAAATTGAAGTTGAAATCGAAGTTGAAATTGAAATTGAAATTAAAGTTGAAAATGAAGTAGAAATTGAAGTTGAAATTGAAGTTGAAATTGAAGTTGAAATTGAAGTTGAAATTGAAGTTAAAATTGAAGTTTAAGTTTAAGTTGAAGTTAAAGTTAAATTTGAAGTTGAACTTGAAGGAGAAGTTGAAGTTGAAGTTAAGTTTGAAATTGAAGTTGAAACTGAAGTTGAAGTTGTAATTGAAGTTGACATTGACATTGAAATTGAAGTTGAAACTGAAGTTGAAGTTGAAATTGAAGTTGACATTGAAGTTGAAATTGAAGTTGAAATCGAAGTTGAAATTGAAGTCGAAATTGAAATCAAAGTTGAAATTGAAGTTGAAATTGAAGTTGAAATTGAAGTTGAAATTGAAGTTGAAATTGAAGTTGAAATTGAAGTTGAAATTGAAGTTGAAATTGAAGTTGAAATTGAAGTTGAATTGAAGTTGAAATTGAAGTTGAAATTGAAGTTGAAATTGAAGTTGAAATTGAAGTTGAAATTGAAGTTGAAATTGAAGTTGAAATTGAAATCAAAGTTGATATTGAAGTTAAATTTGAAGTTGAAATTGATGTTAAAATTGAAGTTGAAGTTGAAATTGAAGTTGAAATTGAAGTTGAAATTGAAGTTGAAATCGAAGTTGAAATTGAAGTCGAAATTGAAATTAAAGTTGATATTGAAGTTAAAATTGAAGTTTAAATTGATGTTGAAATTGAAGTTGAAATTGAAGTTGAATTTGAAGTTAAATTGAAGTTAAAATTGAAGTTTAAGTTGAAGTTGAAGTTAAAGTTGAAGTTGAAGTTAAATTTAAAATTGAACTTGAATGTAAAGTTGAAGTTGAAGTTAAGTTTGAAATTGAAATTGACATTGAACTTGAAGTCGACATTGAAATTGAAGTTGAAATTGAAGTTGAAATTGAAGTTGAAATTGAAGTTGAAATTGAAGTTGAAATTGAAGTTGAAATTGAAGTTGAAATTGAAGTTGAAATTGACATTGAAATTAAAGTCGAAATTGAAATCAAAGTTGATATTGAAGTTAAAATTGAAGTTAAAATTGAAGTTGTAATTGAAATTAAAGTTGATATTGAAGTTAAAATTGAAGTTAAAATTGAAGTTTAAGTTGAAGTTGAAGTTAAAGTTGAAGTTGAAGTTAAATTTAAAATTGAACTTGAATGTAAAGTTGAAGTTGAAGTTAAGTTTGAAATTGAAATTGACATTGAACTTGAAGTCGACATTGAAATTGAAGTTGAAATTGAAGTTGAAATTGAAGTTGAAATTGAAGTTGAAATTGAAGTTGAAATTGAAGTTGAAATTGAAGTTGAAATTGAAGTTGAAATTGAAGTTGAAATTGAAGTTGAAATTGAAGTTGAAATTGACATTGAAATTAAAGTCGAAATTGAAATCAAAGTTGATATTGAAGTTAAAATTGAAGTTAAAATTGAAGTTGAAATTGATGTTGAAATTGAAGTTGAAATTGAAGTTGAATTTGAAGTTAAAATTGAAATTGAAGTTGAAGTTGAAGTTGAAATTGAAGTTGAAATTGAAGTTGTAATTGAAGTTGAAATTGAAGTTGAAATTGAAGTTGAAATTGAAGTTGAAATTGAAGTTGAAATTGAAGTTGAAATTGAAGTTGAAATTGAAGTTGAAATTGAAGTTAAAATTGAAGATGAAATTGAAGATGAAATTAAAGTTGAAGTTGAAGTTGAAATTGAAATTGAAGTTGAAATTGAAGTTGAAACTGAAGTTGAAATTGAAGTTGAAATTGAAGTTGAAATTGAAGTTGAAATTGAAGTTGAAATTGAAGTTAAAATTGAAGTTGAAATTGAAGTTGAAATTGAAGTTGAAATTGAAGTTGAAGTTGAAGTTGAAATTGAAGTTGAAATTGAAGTTGAAATTGAAGTTGAAATCGAAGTTGAAATTGAAATTGAAATTAAAGTTGAAAATGAAGTAGAAATTGAAGTTGAAATTTACGTTGAAATTGAAGTTGAAATTGAAGTTGAAATTGAAGTTAAAATTGAAGTTTAAGTTTAAGTTGAAGTTAAAGTTGAAGTTGAAGTTAAATTTGAAGTTGAACTTGAAGGAGAAGTTGAAGTTGAAGTTAAGTTTGAAATTGAAGTTGACATTGAAGTTGAAACTGAAGTTGAAGTTGAAATTGAAGTTGAAATTGAAGTTAAAATTGAAGTTGAAATTGAAGTTGAAATTGAAGTTGAAATTGAAGTTGAAATTGAAGTTGAAATTGAAGTTGAAATTGATGTTGAAATTGAAGTTGAAATTGAAGTTAAAATTGAAGTTTAAGTTGAAGTTGAAGTTAAAGTTGAAGTTGAAGTTAAAGTTGAAGTTGAAGTTGAATTTGATGATGAACTTGAAACTGAAGTTAAAGTTGAAGTTGAAGTTGAAATTGAAGTTGAAATTGAAGTTGAAACTGAAGTTGAAGTTGAAGTTGAAATTGAAGTTCAAATTGAAGTTGAAATTGAAGTTGAAATTGAAGTTGAAATTAAAGTTGAAAATGAAGTAGAAATTGAAGTTGAAATTTACGTTGAAATTGAAGTTGAAATTGAAGTTAAAATTGAAGTTTAAGTTTAAGTTGAAGTTAAAGTTGAAGTTGAAGTTAAATTTGAAGTTGAACTTGAAGGATAAGTTGAAGTTGAAGTTAAGTTTGAAATTGAAGTTGACATTGAAGTTGAAATTGAAGTTGAAATTGAAGTTAAAGTTGAAGTTGAAATTGAAGTTGAAATTGACATTGAAATTGAAGTTGAAACTGAAGTTGAAGTTGAAATTGAAGTTGAAATTGAAGTTGAAATTGAAGTTGAAATTGAAGTTGAAATTGAAGTTGAAATTGAAGTTAAAATTGAAGTTGAAATTGAAGTTGAAATTGAAGTTGAAGTTGAAATTGAAATTGAAGTTGAAATTGAAGTTGAAACTGAAGTTGAAGTTGAAGTTGAAATTGAAGTTGAAATTGAAGTTGTAATTGAAGTTGAAATTGAAGTTGAAATTGAAGTTGAAATTGAAGTTGAAATTGAAGTTGAAATTGAAGTTGAAATTGAAGTTGAAATTGAAGTTGAAATTGAAGTTGAAATTGAAGTTGAAATTGAAGTTAAAATTGAAGTTGAAATTGAAGATGAAATTGAAGTTGAAGTTGAAGTTGAAATTGAAATTGAAGTTGAAATTGAAGTTGAAACTGAAGTTGAAGTTGAAGTTGAAATTGAAGTTGAAATTGAAGTTCAAATTGAATTTGAAATTGAAGTTGAAATTGAAGTTGAAATTAAAGTTGAAATTGAAGTTGAAATTGAAGTTAAAATTGAAGTTTAAGTTTAAGTTAAGGTTAAAGTTGAAGTTGAATTTGAATTTGAAGTTGAACTTGAAGATGAAGTTGAAGTTGAAGTTAAGTTTGAAATTGAAGTTGAAGTTGAAATTGACATTGAAATTGAAGTTGAAACTGAAGTTGAAGTTGAAATTGAAGTTGAAATTGAAGTTGAAATTGAAGTTGAAATTGAAGTTGAAATTGAAGTTGAAATTGAAGTTGAAATTGAAGTTAAAATTGAAGTTGAAATTGAAGTTGAAATTGAAGTTGAAATTGAAGTTGAAGTTGAAGTTGAAATTGAAGTTGAAATTGAAGTTGAAATTGAAGTTGAAATCGAAGTTGAAATTGAAATTGAAATTAAAGTTGAAAATGAAGTAGAAATTGAAGTTGAAATTGAAGTTGAAATTGAAGTTGAAATTGAAGTTGAAATTGAAGTTAAAATTGAAGTTTAAGTTTAAGTTGAAGTTAAAGTTAAATTTGAAGTTGAACTTGAAGGAGAAGTTGAAGTTGAAGTTAAGTTTGAAATTGAAGTTGACATTGAAGTTGAAACTGAAGTTGAAGTTGTAATTGAAGTTGACATTGACATTGAAATTGAAGTTGAAACTGAAGTTGAAGTTGAAATTGAAGTTGACATTGAAGTTGAAATTGAAGTTGAAATCGAAGTTGAAATTGAAGTCGAAATTAAAATCAAAGTTGAAATTGAAGTTGAAATTGAAGTTGAAATTGAAGTTGAAATTGAAGTTGAAATTGAAGTTGAAATTGAAGTTGAAATTGAAGTTGAAATTGAAGTTGAAATTGAAGTTGAAATTGAAGTTGAAATTGAAGTTGAAATTGAAGTTGAAATTGAAGTTGAAATTGAAGTTGAAATTGAAGTTGAAATTGAAGTTGAAATTGAAGTTGAAATTGAAGTTGAAATTGAAGTTGAAATTGAAATCAAAGTTGATATTGAAGTTAAATTTGAAGTTGAAATTGATGTTAAAATTGAAGTTGAAGTTGAAATTGAAGTTGAAATTGAAGTTGAAATTGAAGTTGAAATCGAAGTTGAAATTGAAGTCGAAATTGAAATTAAAGTTGATATTGAAGTTAAAATTGAAGTTTAAATTGATGTTGAAATTGAAGTTGAAATTGAAGTTGAATTTGAAGTTAAAATTGAAGTTAAAATTGAAGTTTAAGTTGAAGTTGAAGTTAAAGTTGAAGTTGAAGTTAAATTTAAAATTGAACTTGAATGTAAAGTTGAAGTTGAAGTTAAGTTTGAAATTGAAATTGACATTGAACTTGAAGTCGACATTGAAATTGAAGTTGAAATTGAAGTTGAAATTGAAGTTGAAATTGAAGTTGAAATTGAAGTTGAAATTGAAGTTGAAATTGAAGTTGAAATTGAAGTTGAAATTGAAGTTGAAATTGACATTGAAATTAAAGTCGAAATTGAAATCAAAGTTGATATTGAAGTTAAAATTGAAGTTGTAATTGAAATTAAAGTTGATATTGAAGTTAAAATTGAAGTTAAAATTGAAGTTTAAGTTGAAGTTGAAGTTAAAGTTGAAGTTGAAGTTAAATTTAAAATTGAACTTGAATGTAAAGTTGAAGTTGAAGTTAAGTTTGAAATTGAAATTGACATTGAACTTGAAGTCGACATTGAAATTGAAGTTGAAATTGAAGTTGAAATTGAAGTTGAAATTGAAGTTGAAATTGAAGTTGAAATTGAAGTTGAAATTGAAGTTGAAATTGAAGTTGAAATTGAAGTTGAAATTGAAGTTGAAATTGACATTGAAATTAAAGTCGAAATTGAAATCAAAGTTGATATTGAAGTTAAAATTGAAGTTAAAATTGAAGTTGAAATTGATGTTGAAATTGAAGTTGAAATTGAAGTTGAATTTGAAGTTAAAATTGAAATTGAAGTTGAAGTTGAAGTTGAAATTGAAGTTGAAATTGAAGTTGTAATTGAAGTTGAAATTGAAGTTGAAATTGAAGTTGAAATTGAAGTTGAAATTGAAGTTGAAATTGAAGTTGAAATTGAAGTTGAAATTGAAGTTGAAATTGAAGTTGAAATTGAAGTTGAAATTGAAGTTAAAATTGAAGTTGAAATTGAAGATGAAATTAAAGTTGAAGTTGAAGTTGAAATTGAAATTGAAGTTGAAATTGAAGTTGAAACTGAAGTTGAAGTTGAAGTTGAAATTGAAGTTGAAATTGAAGTTCAAATTGAATTTGAAATTGAAGTTGAAATTGAAGTTGAAATTAAAGTTGAAATTGAAGTTGAAATTGAAGTTGAAATTGACATTGAAATTGAAGTTGAAACTGAAGTTGAAGTTGAAATTGAAGTTGAAATTGAAGTTGAAATTGAAGTTGAAATTGAAGTTGAAATTGAAGTTAAAATTAAAGTTGAAATTGAAGTTGAAATTGAAGTTGAAATTGAAGTTGAAGTTGAAGTTGAAATTGAAGTTGAAATTGAAGTTGAAATTGAAGTTGAAATCGAAGTTGAAATTGAAATTGAAATTAAAGTTGAAAATGAAGTAGAAATTGAAGTTGAAATTTACGTTGAAATTGAAGTTGAAATTGAAGTTGAAATTGAAGTTAAAATTGAAGTTTAAGTTTAAGTTGAAGTTAAAGTTGAAGTTGAAGTTAAATTTGAAGTTGAACTTGAAGGAGAAGTTGAAGTTGAAGTTAAGTTTGAAATTGAAGTTGACATTGAAGTTGAAACTGAAGTTGAAGTTGAAATTGAAGTTGAAATTGAAGTTAAAATTGAAGTTGAAATTGAAGTTGAAATTGAAGTTGAAATTGAAGTTGAAATTGAAGTTGAAATTGAAGTTGAAATTGATGTTGAAATTGAAGTTGAAATTGAAGTTAAAATTGAAGTTTAAGTTGAAGTTGAAGTTAAAGTTGAAGTTGAAGTTAAAGTTGAAGTTGAAGTTGAATTTGATGATGAACTTGAAAGTGAAGTTAAAGTTGAAGTTGAAGTTGAAATTGAAGTTGAAATTGAAGTTGAAACTGAAGTTGAAGTTGAAGTTGAAATTGAAGTTCAAATTGAAGTTGAAATTGAAGTTGAAATTGAAGTTGAAATTAAAGTTGAAAATGAAGTAGAAATTGAAGTTGAAATTTACGTTGAAATTGAAGTTGAAATTGAAGTTGAAATTGAAGTTGAAATTGAAGTTAAAATTGAAGTTTAAGTTTAAGTTGAAGTTAAAGTTGAAGTTGAAGTTAAATTTGAAGTTGAACTTGAAGGATAAGTTGAAGTTGAAGTTAAGTTTGAAATTGAAGTTGACATTGAAGTTGAAATTGAAGTTGAAATTGAAGTTAAAGTTGAAGTTGAAATTGAAGTTGAAATTGACATTGAAATTGAAGTTGAAACTGAAGTTGAAGTTGAAATTGAAGTTGAAATTGAAGTTGAAATTGAAGTTGAAATTGAAGTTGAAATTGAAGTTAAAATTGAAGTTGAAATTGAAGTTGAAATTGAAGTTGAAGTTGAAATTGAAATTGAAGTTGAAATTGAAGTTGAAACTGAAGTTGAAGTTGAAGTTGAAATTGAAGTTGAAATTGAAGTTGTAATTGAAGTTGAAATTGAAGTTGAAATTGAAGTTGAAATTGAAGTTGAAATTGAAGTTGAAATTGAAGTTAAAATTGAAGTTGAAATTGAAGATGAAATTGAAGTTGAAGTTGAAGTTGAAATTGAAATTGAAGTTGAAATTGAAGTTGAAACTGAAGTTGAAGTTGAAGTTGAAATTGAAGTTGAAATTGAAGTTCAAATTGAATTTGAAATTGAAGTTGAAATTGAAGTTGAAATTAAAGTTGAAATTGAAGTTGAAATTGAAGTTAAAATTGAAGTTTAAGTTTAAGTTAAGGTTAAAGTTGAAGTTGAATTTGAATTTGAAGTTGAACTTGAAGATGAAGTTGAAGTTGAAGTTAAGTTTGAAATTGAAGTTGAAGTTGAAATTGACATTGAAATTGAAGTTGAAACTGAAGTTGAAGTTGAAATTGAAGTTGAAATTGAAGTTGAAATTGAAGTTGAAATTGAAGTTGAAATTGAAGTTGAAATTGAAGTTGAAATTGAAGTTAAAATTGAAGTTGAAATTGAAGTTGAAATTGAAGTTGAAATTGAAGTTGAAGTTGAAGTTGAAATTGAAGTTGAAATTGAAGTTGAAATTGAAGTTGAAATCGAAGTTGAAATTGAAATTGAAATTAAAGTTGAAAATGAAGTAGAAATTGAAGTTGAAATTTACGTTGAAATTTACGTTGAAATTGAAGTTGAAATTGAAGTTAAAATTGAAGTTTAAGTTTAAGTTGAAGTTAAAGTTAAATTTGAAGTTGAACTTGAAGGAGAAGTTGAAGTTGAAGTTAAGTTTGAAATTGAAGTTGACATTGAAGTTGAAACTGAAGTTGAAGTTGTAATTGAAGTTGACATTGACATTGAAATTGAAGTTGAAACTGAAGTTGAAGTTGAAATTGAAGTTGACATTGAAGTTGAAATTGAAGTTGAAATCGAAGTTGAAATTGAAGTCGAAATTGAAATCAAAGTTGAAATTGAAGTTGAAATTGAAGTTGAAATTGAAGTTGAAATTGAAGTTGAAATTGAAGTTGAAATTGAAGTTGAAATTGAAGTTGAAATTGAAGTTGAAATTGAAGTTGAAATTGAAGTTGAAATTGAAGTTGAAATTGAAGTTGAAATTGAAGTTGAAATTGAAGTTGAAATTGAAGTTGAAATTGAAGTTGAAATTGAAGTTGAAATTGAAGTTGAAATTGAAATCAAAGTTGATATTGAAGTTAAATTTGAAGTTGAAATTGATGTTAAAATTGAAGTTGAAGTTGAAATTGAAGTTGAAATTGAAGTTGAAATTGAAGTTAAAATTGAAGTTAAAATTGAAGTTTAAATTGATGTTGAAATTGAAGTTGAAATTGAAGTTGAATTTGAAGTTAAAATTGAAGTTAAAATTGAAGTTTAAGTTGAAGTTGAAGTTAAAGTTGAAGTTGAAGTTAAATTTAAAATTGAACTTGAATGTAAAGTTGAAGTTGAAGTTAAGTTTGAAATTGAAATTGACATTGAACTTGAAGTCGACATTGAAATTGAAGTTGAAATTGAAGTTGAAATTGAAGTTGAAATTGAAGTTGAAATTGAAGTTGAAATTGAAGTTGAAATTGAAGTTGAAATTGAAGTTGAAATTGACATTGAAATTAAAGTCGAAATTGAAATCAAAGTTGATATTGAAGTTAAAATTGAAGTTAAAATTGAAGTTGTAATTGAAATTAAAGTTGATATTGAAGTTAAAATTGAAGTTTAAATTGATGTTGAAATTGAAGTTGAAATTGAAGTTGAATTTGAAGTTAAAATTGAAGTTAAAATTGAAGTTGAAGTTGAAGTTGAAGTTAAAGTTGAAGTTGAAGTTAAATTTAAAATTGAACTTGAATGTAAAGTTGAAGTTGAAGTTAAGTTTGAAATTGAAATTGACATTGAACTTGAAGTCGACATTGAAATTGAAGTTGAAATTGAAGTTGAAATTGAAGTTGAAATTAAAGTTGAAATTGAAGTTGAAATTGAAGTTAAAATTGAAGTTTAAGTTTAAGTTAAGGTTAAAGTTGAAGTTGAATTTGAATTTGAAGTTGAACTTGAAGATGAAGTTGAAGTTGAAGTTAAGTTTGAAATTGAAGTTGACATTGAAGTAGAAATTGAAGTTGAAATTGATGTTAAAGTTGAAGTTGAAATTGAAGTTGAAATTGAAGTTGAAATTGACATTGAAATTGAAGTTGAAACTGAAGTTGAAGTTGAAATTGAAGTTGAAATTGAAGTTGAAATTGAAGTTGAAATTGAAGTTGAAATTGAAGTTGAAATTGAAGTTGAAATTGAAGTTAAAATTGAAGTTGAAATTGAAGTTGAAATTGAAGTTGAAATTGAAGTTGAAATTGAAGTTGAAGTTGAAATTGAAATTGAAGTTCAAATTGAAGTTCAAATTGAAGTTCAAATTGAAGTTCAAATTGAAGTTGAAATTAAAGTTGAAAATGAAGTAGAAATTGAAGTTGAAATTTACGTTGAAATTGAAGTTGAAATTGAAGTTGAAATTGAAGTTGAAATTGAAGTTAAAATTGAAGTTTAAGTTTAAGTTGAAGTTAAAGTTGAAGTTGAAGTTAAATTTGAAGTTGAACTTGAAGGATAAGTTGAAGTTGAAGTTAAGTTTGAAATTGAAGTTGACATTGAAGTTGAAATTGAAGTTGAAATTGAAGTTAAAGTTGAAGTTGAAATTGAAGTTGAAATTGACATTGAAATTGAAGTTGAAACTGAAGTTGAAGTTGAAATTGAAGTTGAAATTGAAGTTGAAATTGAAGTTGAAATTGAAGTTGAAATTGAAGTTAAAATTGAAGTTAAAATTGAAGTTGAAATTGAAGTTGAAGTTGAAATTGAAATTGAAGTTGAAATTGAAGTTGAAACTGAAGTTGAAGTTGAAGTTGAAATTGAAGTTGAAATTGAAGTTGTAATTGAAGTTGAAATTGAAGTTGAAATTGAAGTTGAAATTGAAGTTGAAATTGAAGTTGAAATTGAAGTTGAAATTGAAGTTAAAATTGAAGTTGAAATTGAAGATGAAATTGAAGTTGAAGTTGAAGTTGAAATTGAAATTGAAGTTGAAATTGAAGTTGAAACTGAAGTTGAAGTTGAAGTTGAAATTGAAGTTGAAATTGAAGTTCAAATTGAATTTGAAATTGAAGTTGAAATTGAAGTTGAAATTAAAGTTGAAATTGAAGTTGAAATTGAAGTTAAAATTGAAGTTTAAGTTTAAGTTAAGGTTAAAGTTGAAGTTGAATTTGAATTTGAAGTTGAACTTGAAGATGAAGTTGAAGTTGAAGTTAAGTTTGAAATTGAAGTTGAAGTTGAAGTTGAAATTGAAGTTGACATTGAAGTAGAAATTGAAGTTGAAATTAATGTTAAAGTTGAAGTTGAAATTGAAGTTGAAATTGACATTGAAATTGAAGTTGAAACTGAAGTTGAAGTTGAAATTGAAGTTGAAATTGAAGTTGAAATTGAAGTTGAAATTGAAGTTGAAATTGAAGTTGAAATTGAAGTTGAAATTGAAGTTGAAATTGAAGTTGAAATTGAAGTTAAAATTGAAGTTGAAATTGAAGTTGAAATTGAAGTTGAAATTGAAGTTGAAGTTGAAGTTGAAATTGAAGTTGAAATTGAAGTTGAAATTGAAGTTGAAATCGAAGTTGAAATTGAAGTCGAAATTGAAATTAAAATTGATATTGAAGTTAAAATTGAAGTTGAAATTGATGTTGAAATTGAAGTTGAAATTGAAGTTGAATTTGAAGTTAAAATTGAAGTTAAAATTGAAGTTTAAGTTTAAGTTGAAGTTAAAGTTGAAGTTGAAGTTAAATTTGAAATTGAACTTGAATGTAAAGTTGAAGTTGAAGTTAAGTTTGAAATTGAAATTGACATTGAACTTGAAGTCGACATTGAAATTGAAGTTGAAATTGAAGTTGAAATTGAAGTTGAAATTGAAGTTGAAATTGAAGTTGAGTTTGAAGTTAAAATTGAAGTTAAAATTGAAGTTGAAGTTGAAGTTGAAGTTGAAATTGAAGTTGAAATTGAAATTGAAATTAAAGTCGACATTGAAATCAAAGTTGATATTGAAGTTAAAATTGAAGTTGAAATTGATGTTGAAATTGAAGTTGAAATTGAAGTTGAATTTGAAGTTAAAATTGAAGTTAAAATTGAAGTTGAAGTTGAAGTTGAAGTTGAAATTGAAGTTGAAATTGAAGTTGAAATTGAAATTGAAATTAAAGTTGAAAATGAAGTAGAAATTGAAGTTGAAATTTACGTTGAAATTGAAGTTGAAATTGAAGTTGAAATTGAAGTTAAAATTGAAGTTTAAGTTTAAGTTGAAGTTAAAGTTGAAGTTGAAGTTAAATTTGAAGTTGAACTTGAAGGAAAAGTTGAAGTTGAAGTTAAGTTTGAAATTGAAGTTGACATTGAAGGAAACTGAAGTTGAAGTTGAAATTGAAGTTGACATTGACATTGAAATTGAAGTTGAAACTGAAGTTGAAGTTGAAATTGAAGTTGACATTGAAGTTGAAATTGAAGTTGAAATTGAAGTTGAAATCGAAGTTGAAATTGAAGTCGAAATTTGAAATCAAAGTTGATATTGAAGTTAAAATTGAAGTTGAAATTGATGTTGAAATTGAAGTTGAAATTGAAGTTGAATTTGAAGTTAAAATTGAAGTTAAAATTGAAGTTTAAGTTGAAGTTGAAGTTGAAATTGAAGTTGAAATTGAAGTTGAAATTAAAGTTGAAAATGAAGTAGAAATTGAAGTTGAAATTTACGTTGAAATTGAAGTTGAAATTGAAGTTAAAATTGAAGTTTAAGTTTAAGTTGAAGTTAAAGTTGAAGTTGAAGTTAAATTTGAAGTTGAACTTGAAGGAGAAGTTGAAGTTGAAGTTAAGTTTGAAATTGAAGTTGACATTGAAGTTGAAATTGAAGTTGAATTTGAAGTTGAAATTGAAGTTGAAATTGAAGTTAAAGTTGAAGTTGAAAATTGAAGTTGAAATTGACATTGAAATTGAAGTTGAAACTGAAGTTGAAGTTGAAATTGAAGTTGAAATTGAAGTTGAAATTGAAGTTGAAATTGAAGTTGAAATTGAAGTTGAAATTGAAGTTGAAATTGAAGTTGAAATTGAAGTTGAAATTGAAGTTGAAATTGAAGTTGAAATTGAAGTTGAAATTGAAGTTGAAATTGATGTTGAAATTGAAGTTGAAATTGAAGTTAAAATTGAAGTTAAAATTGAAGTTGAAATTGAAGTTGAAGTTGAAGTTAAAGTTGAAGTTGAAGTTGAATTTGATGATGAACTTGAAAGTGAAGTTAAAGTTGAAGTTGAAGTTGAAATTGAAGTTGAAATTGAAGTTGAAACTGAAGTTGAAGTTGAAGTTGAAATTGAAGTTGAAATTGAAGTTCAAATTGAAGTTCAAATTGAAGTTGAAATTGAAGTTGAAATTAAAGTTGAAAATGAAGTAGAAATTGAAGTTGAAATTTACGTTGAAATTGAAGTTGAAATTGAAGTTGAAATTGAAGTTGAAATTGAAGTTAAAATTGAAGTTTAAGTTGAAGTTGAAGTTAAAGTTGAAGTTGAAGTTAAATTTGAAGTTGAACTTGAAGGAGAAGTTGAAGTTGAAGTTAAGTTTGAAATTGAAGTTGACATTGAAGTTGAAATTGAAGTTGAAATTGAAGTTAAAGTTGAAGTTGAAATTGAAGTTGAAATTGACATTGAAATTGAAGTTGAAACTGAAGTTGAAGTTGTAATTGAAGTTGAAATTGAAGTTGAAATTGAAGTTGAAATTGAAGTTGAAATTGAAGTTGAAATTGAAGTTGAAATTGAAGTTGAAATTGAAGTTGAAATTGAAGTTGAAATTGAAGTTAAAATTGAAGTTGAAATTGAAGATGAAATTGAAGTTGAAGTTGAAGTTGAAATTGAAATTGAAGTTGAAATTGAAGTTGAAACTGAAGTTCAAGTTGAAGTTGAAATTGAAGTTGAAATTGAAGTTCAAATTGAATTTGAAATTGAAGTTGAAATTGAAGTTGAAATTAAAGTTGAAATTGAAGTTGAAATTGAAGTTAAAATTGAAGTTTAAGTTTAAGTTAAGGTTAAAGTTGAAGTTGAATTTGAATTTGAAGTTGAACTTGAAGATGAAGTTGAAGTTGAAGTTAAGTTTGAAATTGAAGTTGAAGTTGAAGTTGAAAATGAAGTTAAAATTGAAATTGAAATTGAAGTTGAAGTTAAGTTTGAAATTGAAGTTGACATTGAAGTTGAAATTGAAGTTGAAATTGATGTTAAAGTTGAAGTTGAAATTGAAGTTGAAATTGACATTGAAATTGAAGTTGAAACTGAAGTTGAAGTTGAAATTGAAGTTGAAATTGAAGTTGAAATTGAAGTTGAAATTGAAGTTGAAATTGAAGTTGAAATTGAAGTTGAAATTGAAGTTGAAATTGAAGTTGAAATTGAAGTTGAAATTGAAGTTGAAATTGATGTTGAAATTGAAGTTGAAATTGAAGTTAAAATTGAAGTTTAAGTTTAAGTTGAAGTTAAAGTTGAAGTTGAAGTTAAAGTTGAAGTTGAAGTTGAATTTGATGATGAACTTGTAAGTGAAGTTAAAGTTGAAGTTGAAGTTGAAATTGAAGTTGAAATTGAAGTTGAAATTGAAGTTGAAATTGAAGTTGAAGTTGAAATTGAAGTTGAAATTGAAGTTAAAATTGAAGTTGAAATTGAAGTTGAAATTGAAGTTGAAATTGAAGTTGAAATTGAAGTTGAAATTGACATTGAAATTGAAGTTGAAACTGAAGTTGAAGTTGAAATTGAAGTTGAAATTGAAGTTGAAATTGAAGTTGAAATTGAAGTTGAAATTGAAGTTGAAATTGAAGTTAAAATTGAAGTTGAAATTGAAGTTGAAATTGAAGTTGAAATTGAAGTTGAAATTGAAGTTGAAATTGAAGTTGAAATTGATGTTGAAATTGAAGTTGAAATTGAAGTTAAAATTGAAGTTTAAGTTGAAGTTGAAGTTAAAGTTGAAGTTGAAGTTAAAGTTGAAGTTGAAGTTGAATTTGATGATGAACTTGTAAGTGAAGTTAAAGTTGAAGTTGAAGTTGAAATTGAAGTTGAAATTGAAGTTGAAACTGAAGTTGAAGTTGAAGTTGAAATTGAAGTTGAAATTGAAGTTGAAATTGAAGTTGAAATTAAAGTTGAAAATGAAGTAGAAATTGAAGTTGAAATTTACGTTGAAATTGAAGTTGAAATTGAAGTTGAAATTGAAGTTAAAATTGAAGTTTAAGTTTAAGTTGAAGTTAAAGTTGAAGTTGAAGTTAAATTTGAAGTTGAACTTGAAGGAGAAGTTGAAGTTGAAGTTAAGTTTGAAATTGAAGTTGACATTGAAGTTGAAATTGAAGTTGAAATTGAAGTTAAAGTTGAAGTTGAAATTGAAGTTGAAATTGACATTGAAATTCAAGTTGAAACTGAAAGTTGAAGTTGAAATTGAAGTTGAAATTGAAGTTGAAATTGAAGTTGAAATTGAAGTTGAAATTGAAATTGAAGTTGAAGTTGAAATTGAAATTGAAGTTGAAATTGAAGTTGAAACTGAAGTTGAAGTTGAAGTTGAAATTGAAGTTGAAATTGAAGTTGTAATTGAAGTTGAAATTGAAGTTGAAATTGAAGTTGAAATTGAAGTTGAAATTGAAGTTGAAATTGAAGTTGAAATTGAAGTTGAAATTGAAGTTGAAATTGAAGTTGAAATTGAAGTTGAAATTGAAGTTGAAATTGAAGTTAAAATTGAAGTTGAAAATGAAGTTGAAATTGAAGTGAAGTTGAAGTTGAAATTGAAGTGAAATTGAAGTTGAAACTGAAGTTGAAGTTGAAGTTGAAATTGAAGTTGAAATTGAAGTTGAAATTGAAGTTAAAATTGAAGTTTAAGTTTAAGTTAAGGTTAAAGTTGAAGTTGAATTTGAATTTGAAGTTGAACTTGAGGATGAAGTTCAAGTTGAAGTTAAGTTTGAAATTGAAGTTGAAATTGACATTGAAATTGAAGTTGAAACTGAAGTTGAAGTTGAAAATTGAAGTTGAAATTGAAGTTGAAATTGAAGTTGAAATTGAAGTTGAAATTGAAGTTGAAATTGAAGTTGAAATTGAAGTTGAAGTTGAAATTGAAATTAAAGTTGAAATTGAAGTTGAAACTGAAGTTGAAGTTGAAGTTGAAATTGAAGTTGAAATTGAAGTTGTAATTGAAGTTGAAATTGAAGTTGAAATTGAAGTTGAAATTGAAGTTGAAATTGAAGTTGAAATTGAATTTGAAATTGAAGTTGAAATTGAAGTTGAAATTGAAGTTGAAATTGAAGTTAAAATTGAAGTTGAAAATGAAGATGAAATTGAAGTTGAAGTTGAAGTTGAAATTGAAGTTGAAATTGAAGTTGAAGTTGAAATTGAAATTAAAGTTGAAATTGAAGTTGAAACTGAAGTTGAAGTTGAAGTTTGAAATTGAAGTTGAAATTGAAGTTGTAATTGAAGTTGAAATTGAAGTTAAAATTGAAGTTTAAGTTTAAGTTAAGGTTAAAGTTGAAGTTGAATTTGAATTTGAAGTTGAACTTTGAAGGAAAAGTTGAAGTTGAAGTTAAGTTTGAAATTGAAGTTGACATTGAAGTTGAAACTGAAGTTGAAGTTGAAATTGAAGTTGAACATTGACATTGAAATTGAAGTTGAAACTGAAGTTGAAGTTGAAATTGAAGTTGACATTGAAGTTGAAATTGATGTTGAAATTGAGTTGAAATTGAAAGTTGAATTTGAAGTTAAAATTGAAGTTAAAATTGAAGTTGAAGTTGAAGTTGAAGTTGAAATTGAAGTTGAAATTGAAGTTGAAATTGAAATTGAAATTAAAGTTGAAAATGAAGTAGAAATTGAAGTTGAAATTTACGTTGAAATTGAAGTTGAAATTGAAGTTGAAATTGAAGTTGAAATTGAAGTTGAAATTGAAGTTGAAATTGAAGTTGAAATTGATGTTGAAATTGAAGTTGAAATTGAAGTTAAAATTGAAGTTTAAGTTTAAGTTGAAGTTAAAGTTGAAGTTGAAGTTAAAGTTGAAGTTGAAGTTAAAGTTGAAGTTGAAGTTGAATTTGATGATGAACTTGTAAGTGAAGTTAAAGTTGAAGTTGAAGTTGAAATTGAAGTTGAAATTGAAGTTGAAATTGAAGTTGAAATTGAAGTTGAAGTTGAAATTGAAGTTGAAATTGAAGTTGAAATTGAAGTTAAAATTGAAGTTAAAATTGAAGTTGAAATTGAAGTTGAAATTGAAGTTGAAATTGAAGTTGAAATTGACATTGAAATTGAAGTTGAAAACTGAAGTTGAAGTTGAAATTGAAGTTGAAATTGAAGTTGAAATTGAAGTTGAAATTGAAGTTGAAATTGAAGTTGAAATTGAAGTTAAAATTGAAGTTGAAATTGAAGTTGAAATTGAAGTTGAAATTGAAGTTGAAATTGAAGTTGAAATTGAAGTTGAAATTGATGTTGAAGTTGAAGTTGAAATTGAAGTTAAAATTGAAGTTTAAAGTTTAAGTGAAGTTTAAAGTTGAAGTTGAAGTTAAAGTTGAAGTTGAAGTTGAATTTGATGATGAACTTGGAAGTGAAGTTAAAGTTGAAGTTGAAGTTGAAATTGAAGTTGAAATTGAAGTTGAAACTGAAGTTGAAGTTGAAGTTGAAATTGAAGTTGAAATTGAAGTTGAAATTGAAGTTGAAATTAAAGTTGAAAATGAAGTAGAAATTGAAGTTGAAATTTACGTTGAAATTGAAGTTGAAATTGAAGTTGAAATTGAAGTTAAAATTGAAGTTTAAGTTTAAGTTGAAGTTAAAGTTGAAGTTGAAGTTAATATTTGAAGTTGAACTTGAAGGAGAAGTTGAAGTTGAAGTTAAGTTTGAAATTGAAGTTGACATTGAAGTTGAAATTGAAGTTGAAATTGAAGTTAAAGTTGAAGTTGAAATTGAAGTTGAAATTGACATTGAAATTCAAGTTGAAACTGAAGTTGAAGTTGAAATTGAAGTTGAAATTGAAGTTGAAATTGAAGTTGAAATTGAAGTTGAAATTGAAGTTGAAATTGAAGTTGAAATTGAAATTGAAGTTGAAGTTGAAATTGAAATTGAAGTTGAAATTGAAGTTGAAACTGAAGTTGAAGTTGAAGTTGAAATTGAAGTTGAAATTGAAGTTGAAATTGAAGTTGAAATTGAAGTTGAAATTGAAGTTGAAATTGAAGTTAAAATTGAAGTTGAAAATGAAGATGAAATTGAAGTTGAAGTTGAAGTGAAATTGAAGTTGAAATTGAAGTTGAAACTGAAGTTGAAGTTGAAGTTGAAATTGAAGTTGAAATTGAAGTTGAAATTGAAGTTAAAATTGAAGTTTAAGTTTAAGTTAAGGTTAAAGTTGAAGTTGAATTTGAATTTGAAGTTGAACTTGAGGATGAAGTTCAAGTTGAAGTTAAGTTTGAAATTGAAGTTGAAATTGACATTGAAATTGAAGTTGAAACTGAAGTTGAAGTTGAAATTGAAGTTGAAATTGAAGTGAAATTGAAGTTGAAATTGAAGTTGAAATTGAAGTTGAAATTGAAGTTGAAATTGAAGTTGAAATTGAAGTTGAAGTTGAAATTGAAATTAAAGTTGAAATTGAAGTTGAAACTGAAGTTGAAGTTGAAGTTGAAATTGAAGTTGAAATTGAAGTTGTAATTGAAGTTGAAATTGAAGTTGAAATTGAAGTTGAAATTGAAGTTGAAATTGAAGTTGAAATTGAAGTTGAAATTGAAGTTGAAATTGAAGTTGAAATTGAAGTTGAAATTGAAGTTAAAATTGAAGTTGAAAATGAAGATGAAATTGAAGTTGAAGTTGAAGTTGAAATTGAAGTTGAAATTGAAGTTGAAACTGAAGTTGAAGTTGAAGTTAAAATTGAAGTTGAAATTGAAGTTGAAATTGAAGTTAAAATTGAAGTTTAAGTTTAAGTTAAGGTTAAAGTTGAAGTTGAATTTGAATTTGAAGTTGAACTTGAAGATGAAGTTGAAGTTGAAGTTAAGTTTGAAATTGAAGTTGAAGTTGAAGTTGAAATTGAAGTTGAAATTGAAGTTGAAATTGAAGTTGAAATTGAAGTTGAAATTGATGTTGAAATTGAAGTTGAAATTGAAGTTAAAATTGAAGTTTAAGTTGAAGTTGAAGTTAAGTTGAAGTTGAAGTTGAATTTGAAGTTGAACTTGAAGGAAAAGTTGAAGTTGAAGTTAAGTTTGAAATTGAAGTTGACATTGAAGTTGAAACTGAAGTTGAAGTTGAAATTGAAGTTGACATTGACATTGAAATTGAAGTTGAAACTGAAGTTGAAGTTGAAATTGAAGTTGACATTGAAGTTGAAATTGATGTTGAAATTGAAGTTGAAATTGAAGTTGAATTTGAAGTTAAAATTGAAGTTAAAATTGAAGTTGAAGTTGAAGTTGAAGTTGAAATTGAAGTTGAAATTGAAGTTGAAATTGAAATTGAAATTAAAGTTGAAAATGAAGTAGAAATTGAAGTTGAAATTTACGTTGAAATTGAAGTTGAAATTGAAGTTGAAATTGAAGTTAAAAATGAAGTTTAAGTTTAAGTTGAAGTTAAAGTTGAAGTTGAAGTTAAATTTGAAGTTGAACTTGAAGGAAAAGTTGAAGTTGAAGTTAAGTTTGAAATTGAAGTTGACATTGAAGTTGAAACTGAAGTTGAAGTTGAAATTGAAGTTGACATTGACATTGAAATTGAAGTTGAAACTGAAGTTGAAGTTGAAATTGAAGTTGACATTGAAGTTGAAATTGAAGTTGAAATTGAAGTTGAAATCGAAGTTGAAATTGAAGTCGAAATTGAAATCAAAGTTGATATTGAAGTTAAAATTGAAGTTGAAATTGATGTTGAAATTGAAGTTGAAATTGAAGTTGAATTTGAAGTTAAAATTGAAGTTAAAATTGAAGTTTAAGTTGAAGTTGAAGTTGAAATTGAAGTTGAAATTGAAGTTGAAATTAAAGTTGAAAATGAAGTAGAAATTGAAGTTGAAATTTACGTTGAAATTGAAGTTGAAATTGAAGTTAAAATTGAAGTTTAAGTTTAAGTTGAAGTTAAAGTTGAAGTTGAAGTTAAATTTGAAGTTGAACTTGAAGGAGAAGTTGAAGTTGAAGTTAAGTTTGAAATTGAAGTTGACATTGAAGTTGAAATTGAAGTTGAATTTGAAGTTGAAATTGAAGTTGAAATTGAAGTTAAAGTTGAAGTTGAAATTGAAGTTGAAATTGACATTGAAATTGAAGTTGAAACTGAAGTTGAAGTTGAAATTGAAGTTGAAATTGAAGTTGAAATTGAAGTTGAAATTGAAGTTGAAATTGAAGTTGAAATTGAAGTTGAAATTGAAGTTGAAATTGACATTGAAATTGAAGTTGAAACTGAAGTTGAAGTTGAAATTGAAGTTGAAATTGAAGTTGAAATTGAAGTTGAAATTGAAGTTGAAATTGAAGTTGAAATTGAAGTTGAAATTGAAGTTGAAATTGAAGTTGAAATTGAAGTTGAAATTGAAGTTGAAATTGAAGTTGAAATTGAAGTTGAAATTGAAGTTAAAATTGAAGTTAAAATTGAAGTTGAAATTGAAGTTGAAATTGAAGTTGAAATTGAAGTTGAAATTGACATTGAAATTGAAGTTGAAACTGAAGTTGAAGTTGAAATTGAAGTTGAAATTGAAGTTGAAATTGAAGTTGAAATTGAAGTTGAAATTGAAGTTGAAATTGAAGTTAAAATTGAAGTTGAAATTGAAGTTGAAATTGAAGTTGAAATTGAAGTTGAAATTGAAGTTGAAATTGAAGTTGAAATTGATGTTGAAATTGAAGTTGAAATTGAAGTTAAAATTGAAGTTTAAGTTTAAGTTGAAGTTAAAGTTGAAGTTGAAGTTAAAGTTGAAGTTGAAGTTGAATTTGATGATGAACTTGTAAGTGAAGTTAAAGTTGAAGTTGAAGTTGAAATTGAAGTTGAAATTGAAGTTGAAACTGAAGTTGAAGTTGAAGTTGAAATTGAAGTTGAAATTGAAGTTGAAATTGAAGTTGAAATTAAAGTTGAAAATGAAGTAGAAATTGAAGTTGAAATTTACGTTGAAATTGAAGTTGAAATTGAAGTTGAAATTGAAGTTAAAATTGAAGTTTAAGTTTAAGTTGAAGTTAAAGTTGAAGTTGAAGTTAAATTTGAAGTTGAACTTGAAGGAGAAGTTGAAGTTGAAGTTAAGTTTGAAATTGAAGTTGACATTGAAGTTGAAATTGAAGTTGAAATTGAAGTTAAAGTTGAAGTTGAAATTGAAGTTGAAATTGACATTGAAATTCAAGTTGAAACTGAAGTTGAAGTTGAAATTGAAGTTGAAATTGAAGTTGAAATTGAAGTTGAAATTGAAGTTGAAATTGAAGTTGAAATTGAAATTGAAGTTGAAGTTGAAATTGAAATTGAAGTTGAAATTGAAGTTGAAACTGAAGTTGAAGTTGAAGTTGAAATTGAAGTTGAAATTGAAGTTGTAATTGAAGTTGAAATTGAAGTTGAAATTGAAGTTGAAATTGAAGTTGAAATTGAAGTTGAAATTGAAGTTGAAATTGAAGTTGAAATTGAAGTTGAAATTGAAGTTGAAATTGAAGTTAAAATTGAAGTTGAAAATGAAGATGAAATTGAAGTTGAAGTTGAAGTTGAAATTGAAGTTGAAATTGAAGTTGAAACTGAAGTTGAAGTTGAAGTTGAAATTGAAGTTGAAATTGAAGTTGAAATTGAAGTTAAAATTGAAGTTTAAGTTTAAGTTAAGGTTAAAGTTGAAGTTGAATTTGAATTTGAAGTTGAACTTGAGGATGAAGTTCAAGTTGAAGTTAAGTTTGAAATTGAAGTTGAAATTGACATTGAAATTGAAGTTGAAACTGAAGTTGAAGTTGAAATTGAAGTTGAAATTGAAGTTGAAATTGAAGTTGAAATTGAAGTTGAAATTGAAGTTGAAATTGAAGTTGAAATTGAAGTTGAAGTTGAAATTGAAATTAAAGTTGAAATTGAAGTTGAAACTGAAGTTGAAGTTGAAGTTGAAATTGAAGTTGAAATTGAAGTTGTAATTGAAGTTGAAATTGAAGTTGAAATTGAAGTTGAAATTGAAGTTGAAATTGAAGTTGAAATTGAAGTTGAAATTGAAGTTGAAATTGAAGTTGAAATTGAAGTTGAAATTGAAGTTAAAATTGAAGTTGAAAATGAAGATGAAATTGAAGTTGAAGTTGAAGTTGAAATTGAAGTTGAAATTGAAGTTGAAACTGAAGTTGAAGTTGAAGTTGAAATTGAAGTTGAAATTGAAGTTGAAATTGAAGTTAAAATTGAAGTTTAAGTTTAAGTTAAGGTTAAAGTTGAAGTTGAATTTGAATTTGAAGTTGAACTTGAAGATGAAGTTGAAGTTGAAGTTAAGTTTGAAATTGAAGTTGAAGTTGAAGTTGAAATTGAAGTTGAAATTGAAGTTGAAATTGAAGTTGAAATTGAAGTTGAAATTGATGTTGAAATTGAAGTTGAAATTGAAGTTAAAATTGAAGTTTAAGTTGAAGTTGAAGTTAAAGTTGAAGTTGAAGTTGAATTTGAAGTTGAACTTGAAGGAAAAGTTGAAGTTGAAGTTAAGTTTGAAATTGAAGTTGACATTGAAGTTGAAACTGAAGTTGAAGTTGAAATTGAAGTTGACATTGACATTGAAATTGAAGTTGAAACTGAAGTTGAATTTGAAATTGAAGTTGACATTGAAGTTGAAATTGATGTTGAAATTGAAGTTGAAATTGAAGTTGAATTTGAAGTTAAAATTGAAGTTAAAATTGAAGTTGAAGTTGAAGTTGAAGTTGAAATTGAAGTTGAAATTGAAGTTGAAATTGAAATTGAAATTAAAGTTGAAAATGAAGTAGAAATTGAAGTTGAAATTTACGTTGAAATTGAAGTTGAAATTGAAGTTGAAATTGAAGTTAAAATTGAAGTTTAAGTTTAAGTTGAAGTTAAAGTTGAAGTTGAAGTTAAATTTGAAGTTGAACTTGAAGGAAAAGTTGAAGTTGAAGTTAAGTTTGAAATTGAAGTTGACATTGAAGTTGAAACTGAAGTTGAAGTTGAAATTGAAGTTGACATTGACATTGAAATTGAAGTTGAAACTGAAGTTGAAGTTGAAATTGAAGTTGACATTGAAGTTGAAATTGAAGTTGAAATTGAAGTTGAAATCGAAGTTGAAATTGAAGTCGAAATTGAAATCAAAGTTGATATTGAAGTTAAAATTGAAGTTGAAATTGATGTTGAAATTGAAGTTGAAATTGAAGTTGAATTTGAAGTTAAAATTGAAGTTAAAATTGAAGTTTAAGTTGAAGTTGAAGTTGAAATTGAAGTTGAAATTGAAGTTGAAATTAAAGTTGAAAATGAAGTAGAAATTGAAGTTGAAATTTACGTTGAAATTGAAGTTGAAATTGAAGTTAAAATTGAAGTTTAAGTTTAAGTTGAAGTTAAAGTTGAAGTTGAAGTTAAATTTGAAGTTGAACTTGAAGGAGAAGTTGAAGTTGAAGTTAAGTTTGAAATTGAAGTTGACATTGAAGTTGAAATTGAAGTTGAATTTGAAGTTGAAATTGAAGTTGAAATTGAAGTTAAAGTTGAAGTTGAAATTGAAGTTGAAATTGACATTGAAATTGAAGTTGAAACTGAAGTTGAAGTTGAAATTGAAGTTGAAATTGAAGTTGAAATTGAAGTTGAAATTGAAGTTGAAATTGAAGTTGAAATTGAAGTTGAAATTGAAGTTGAAATTGAAGTTGTAATTGAAGTTGAAATTGAAGTTGAAATTGAAGTTGAAATTGAAGTTGAAATTGAAGTTGAAATTGAAGTTGAAATTGATGTTGAAATTGAAGTTGAAATTGAAGTTAAAATTGAAGTTAAAATTGAAGTTGAAATTGAAGTTGAAGTTGAAGTTAAAGTTGAAGTTGAAGTTGAATTTGATGATGAACTTGAAAGTGAAGTTAAAGTTGAAGTTGAAGTTGAAATTGAAGTTGAATTTGAAGTTATAATTGAAGTTAAAATTGAAGTTGAAGTTGAAGTTGAAGTTGAAATTGAAGTTGAAATTGAAGTTGAAATTGAAATTGAAATTAAAGTTGAAAATGAAGTAGAAATTGAAGTTGAAATTTACGTTGAAATTGAAGTTGAAATTGAAGTTGAAATTGAAGTTAAAATTGAAGTTTAAGTTTAAGTTGAAGTTAAAGTTGAAGTTGAAGTTAAATTTGAAGTTGAACTTGAAGGAAAAGTTGAAGTTGAAGTTAAGTTTGAAATTGAAGTTGACATTGAAGTTGAAACTGAAGTTGAAGTTGAAATTGAAGTTGACATTGACATTGAAATTGAAGTTGAAACTGAAGTTGAAGTTGAAATTGAAGTTGACATTGAAGTTGAAATTGAAGTTGAAATTGAAGTTGAAATCGAAGTTGAAATTGAAGTCGAAATTGAAATCAAAGTTGATATTGAAGTTAAAATTGAAGTTGAAATTGATGTTGAAATTGAAGTTGAAATTGAAGTTGAATTTGAAGTTAAAATTGAAGTTAAAATTGAAGTTTAAGTTGAAGTTGAAGTTGAAATTGAAGTTGAAATTGAAGTTGAAATTAAAGTTGAAAATGAAGTAGAAATTGAAGTTGAAATTTACGTTGAAATTGAAGTTGAAATTGAAGTTAAAATTGAAGTTTAAGTTTAAGTTGAAGTTGAAGTTGAAGTTAAATTTGAAGTTGAACTTGAAGGAGAAGTTGAAGTTGAAGTTAAGTTTGAAATTGAAGTTGACATTGAAGTTGAAATTGAAGTTGAATTTGAATTTGAAATTGAAGTTGAAATTGAAGTTAAAGTTGAAGTTGAAATTGAAGTTGAAATTGACATTGAAATTGAAGTTGAAACTGAAGTTGAAGTTGAAATTGAAGTTGAAATTGAAGTTGAAATTGAAGTTGAAATTGAAGTTGAAATTGAAGTTGAAATTGAAGTTGAAATTGAAGTTGAAATTGAAGTTGAAATTGAAGTTGAAATTGAAGTTGAAATTGAAGTTGAAATTGAAGTTGAAATTGAAGTTGAAATTGATGTTGAAATTGAAGTTGAAATTGAAGTTAAAATTGAAGTTAAAATTGAAGTTGAAATTGAAGTTGAAGTTGAAGTTAAAGTTGAAGTTGAAGTTGAATTTGATGATGAACTTGAAAGTGAAGTTAAAGTTGAAGTTGAAGTTGAAATTGAAGTTGAAATTGAAGATGAAATTGAAGTTGAAACTGAAGTTGAAGTTGAAGTTGAAATTGAAGTTGAAATTGAAGTTGAAATTGAAGTTCAAATTGAAGTTGAAATTGAAGTTGAAATTAAAGTTGAAAATGAAGTAGAAATTGAAGTTGAAATTTACGTTGAAATTGAAGTTGAAATTGAAGTTGAAATTGAAGTTGAAATTGAAGTTAAAATTGAAGTTTAAGTTGAAGTTGAAGTTAAAGTTGAAGTTGAAGTTAAATTTGAAGTTGAACTTGAAGGAGAAGTTGAAGTTGAAGTTAAGTTTGAAATTGAAGTTGACATTGAAGTTGAAATTGAAGTTGAAATTGAAGTTAAAGTTGAAGTTGAAATTGAAGTTGAAATTGACATTGAAATTGAAGTTGAAACTGAAGTTGAAGTTGAAATTGAAGTTGAAATTGAAGTTGAAATTGAATTTGAAATTGAAGTTAAAATTGAAGTTGAAATTGAAGTTGAAATTGAAGTTGAAGTTGAAATTGAAATTGAAGTTGAAATTGAAGTTGAAACTGAAGTTGAAGTTGAAATTGAAGTTGAAATTGAAGTTGTAATTGAAGTTGAAATTGAAGTTGAAATTGAAGTTGAAATTGAAGTTGAAATTGAAGTTGAAATTGAAGTTGAAATTGAAGTTGAAATTGAAGTTGAAATTGAAGTTAAAATTGAAGTTGAAAATGAAGATGAAATTGAAGTTGAAGTTGAAGTTGAAATTGAAGTTGAAATTGAAGTTGAAACTGAAGTTGAAGTTGAAGTTGAAATTGAAGTTGAAATTGAAGTTGAAATTGAAGTTAAAATTGAAGTTTAAGTTTAAGTTAAGGTTAAAGTTGAAGTTGAATTTGAATTTGAAGTTGAACTTGAAGATGAAGTTGAAGTTGAAGTTAAGTTTGAAATTGAAGTTGAAGTTGAAGTTGAAATTGAAGTTGAAATTGAAGTTAAAATTGAAGTTTAAGTTTAAGTTGAAGTTAAAGTTGAAGTTGAAGTTAAATTTGAAGTTGAACTTGAAGGAAAAGTTGAAGTTGAAGTTAAGTTTGAAATTGAAGTTGACATTGAAGTTGAAACTGAAGTTGAAGTTGAAATTGAAGTTGACATTGACATTGAAATTGAAGTTGAAACTGAAGTTGAAGTTGAAATTGAAGTTGACATTGAAGTTGAAATTGAAGTTGAAATTGAAGTTGAAATCGAAGTTGAAATTGAAGTCGAAATTGAAATCAAAGTTGATATTGAAGTTAAAATTGAAGTTGAAATTGATGTTGAAATTGAAGTTGAAATTGAAGTTGAATTTGAAGTTAAAATTGAAGTTAAAATTGAAGTTTAAGTTGAAGTTGAAGTTGAAATTGAAGTTGAAATTGAAGTTGAAATTAAAGTTGAAAATGAAGTAGAAATTGAAGTTGAAATTTACGTTGAAATTGAAGTTGAAATTGAAGTTAAAATTGAAGTTTAAGTTTAAGTTGAAGTTAAAGTTGAAGTTGAAGTTAAATTTGAAGTTGAACTTGAAGGAGAAGTTGAAGTTGAAGTTAAGTTTGAAATTGAAGTTGACATTGAAGTTGAAACTGAAGTTGAATTTGAAGTTGAAATTGAAGTTGAAATTGAAGTTAAAGTTGAAGTTGAAATTGAAGTTGAAATTGACATTGAAATTGAAGTTGAAACTGAAGTTGAAGTTGAAATTGAAGTTGAAATTGAAGTTGAAATTGAAGTTGAAATTGAAGTTGAAATTGAAGTTGAAATTGAAGTTGAAATTGAAGTTGAAATTGAAGTTGTAATTGAAGTTGAAATTGAAGTTGAAATTGAAGTTGAAATTGAAGTTGAAATTGAAGTTGAAATTGAAGTTGAAATTGATGTTGAAATTGAAGTTGAAATTGAAGTTAAAATTGAAGTTAAAATTGAAGTTGAAATTGAAGTTGAAGTTGAAGTTAAAGTTGAAGTTGAAGTTGAATTTGATGATGAACTTGAAAGTGAAGTTAAAGTTGAAGTTGAAGTTGAAATTGAAGTTGAATTTGAAGTTAAAATTGAAGTTAAAATTGAAGTTGAAGTTGAAGTTGAAGTTGAAATTGAAGTTGAAATTGAAGTTGAAATTGAAATTGAAATTAAAGTTGAAAATGAAGTAGAAATTGAAGTTGAAATTTACGTTGAAATTGAAGTTGAAATTGAAGTTGAAATTGAAGTTAAAATTGAAGTTTAAGTTTAAGTTGAAGTTAAAGTTGAAGTTGAAGTTAAATTTGAAGTTGAACTTGAAGGAAAAGTTGAAGTTGAAGTTAAGTTTGAAATTGAAGTTGACATTGAAGTTGAAACTGAAGTTGAAGTTGAAATTGAAGTTGACATTGACATTGAAATTGAAGTTGAAACTGAAGTTGAAGTTGAAATTGAAGTTGACATTGAAGTTGAAATTGAAGTTGAAATTGAAGTTGAAATCGAAGTTGAAATTGAAGTCGAAATTGAAATCAAAGTTGATATTGAAGTTAAAATTGAAGTTGAAATTGATGTTGAAATTGAAGTTGAAATTGAAGTTGAATTTGAAGTTAAAATTGAAGTTAAAATTGAAGTTTAAGTTGAAGTTGAAGTTGAAATTGAAGTTGAAATTGAAGTTGAAATTAAAGTTGAAAATGAAGTAGAAATTGAAGTTGAAATTTACGTTGAAATTGAAGTTGAAATTGAAGTTAAAATTGAAGTTTAAGTTTAAGTTGAAGTTGAAGTTGAAGTTAAATTTGAAAACTTGTTAAGTTTGAAATTGAAGTTGACATTGAAGTTGAAATTGAAGTTGAATTTGAAGTTGAAATTGAAGTTGAAATTGAAGTTAAAGTTGAAGTTGAAATTGAAGTTGAAATTGACATTGAAATTGAAGTTGAAACTGAAGTTGAAGTTGAAATTGAAGTTGAAATTGAAGTTGAAATTGAAGTTGAAATTGAAGTTGAAATTGAAGTTGAAATTGAAGTTGAAATTGAAGTTGAAATTGAAGTTGAAATTGAAGTTGAAATTGAAGTTGAAATTGAAGTTGAAATTGAAGTTGAAATTGAAGTTGAAATTGATGTTGAAATTGAAGTTGAAATTGAAGTTAAAATTGAAGTTAAAATTGAAGTTGAAATTGAAGTTGAAGTTGAAGTTAAAGTTGAAGTTGAAGTTGAATTTGATGATGAACTTGAAAGTGAAGTTAAAGTTGAAGTTGAAGTTGAAATTGAAGTTGAAATTGAAGTTGAAATTGAAGTTGAAACTGAAGTTGAAGTTGAAGTTGAAATTGAAGTTGAAATTGAAGTTGAAATTGAAGTTCAAATTGAAGTTGAAATTGAAGTTGAAATTAAAGTTGAAAATGAAGTAGAAATTGAAGTTGAAATTTACGTTGAAATTGAAGTTGAAATTGAAGTTGAAATTGAAGTTGAAATTGAAGTTAAAATTGAAGTTTAAGTTGAAGTTGAAGTTAAAGTTGAAGTTGAAGTTAAATTTGAAGTTGAACTTGAAGGAGAAGTTGAAGTTGAAGTTAAGTTTGAAATTGAAGTTGACATTGAAGTTGAAATTGAAGTTGAAATTGAAGTTAAAGTTGAAGTTGAAATTGAAGTTGAAATTGACATTGAAATTGAAGTTGAAACTGAAGTTGAAGTTGAAATTGAAGTTGAAATTGAAGTTGAAATTGAAGTTGAAATTGAAGTTAAAATTGAAGTTGAAATTGAAGTTGAAATTGAAGTTGAAGTTGAAATTGAAATTGAAGTTGAAATTGAAGTTGAAACTGAAGTTGAAGTTGAAATTGAAGTTGAAATTGAAGTTGTAATTGAAGTTGAAATTGAAGTTGAAATTGAAGTTGAAATTGAAGTTGAAATTGAAGTTGAAATTGAAGTTGAAATTGAAGTTGAAATTGAAGTTGAAATTGAAGTTAAAATTGAAGTTGAAAATGAAGATGAAATTGAAGTTGAAGTTGAAGTTGAAATTGAAGTTGAAATTGAAGTTGAAACTGAAGTTGAAGTTGAAGTTGAAATTGAAGTTGAAATTGAAGTTGAAATTGAAGTTAAAATTGAAGTTTAAGTTTAAGTTAAGGTTAAAGTTGAAGTTGAATTTGAATTTGAAGTTGAACTTGAAGATGAAGTTGAAGTTGAAGTTAAGTTTGAAATTGAAGTTGAAGTTGAAGTTGAAATTGAAGTTGAAATTGAAGTTGAAATTGAAGTTGAAATTGAAGTTGAAATTGATGTTGAAATTGAAGTTGAAATTGAAGTTAAAATTGAAGTTTAAGTTGAAGTTGAAGTTAAAGTTGAAGTTGAAGTTGAATTTGAAGTTGAACTTGAAGGAAAAGTTGAAGTTGAAGTTAAGTTTGAAATTGAAGTTGACATTGAAGTTGAAACTGAAGTTGAAGTTGAAATTGAAGTTGACATTGACATTGAAATTGAAGTTGAAACTGAAGTTGAAGTTGAAATTGAAGTTGACATTGAAGTTGAAATTGATGTTGAAATTGAAGTTGAAATTGAAGTTGAATTTGAAGTTAAAATTGAAGTTAAAATTGAAGTTGAAGTTGAAGTTGAAGTTGAAATTGAAGTTGAAATTGAAGTTGAAATTGAAATTGAAATTAAAGTTGAAAATGAAGTAGAAATTGAAGTTGAAATTTACGTTGAAATTGAAGTTGAAATTGAAGTTGAAATTGAAGTTAAAATTGAAGTTTAAGTTTAAGTTGAAGTTAAAGTTGAAGTTGAAGTTAAATTTGAAGTTGAACTTGAAGGAAAAGTTGAAGTTGAAGTTAAGTTTGAAATTGAAGTTGACATTGAAGTTGAAACTGAAGTTGAAGTTGAAATTGAAGTTGACATTGACATTGAAATTGAAGTTGAAACTGAAGTTGAAGTTGAAATTGAAGTTGACATTGAAGTTGAAATTGAAGTTGAAATTGAAGTTGAAATCGAAGTTGAAATTGAAGTCGAAATTGAAATCAAAGTTGATATTGAAGTTAAAATTGAAGTTGAAATTGATGTTGAAATTGAAGTTGAAATTGAAGTTGAATTTGAAGTTAAAATTGAAGTTAAAATTGAAGTTGAAGTTGAAGTTGAAGTTGAAATTGAAGTTGAAATTGAAGTTGAAATTAAAGTTGAAAATGAAGTAGAAATTGAAGTTGAAATTTACGTTGAAATTGAAGTTGAAATTGAAGTTAAAATTGAAGTTTAAGTTTAAGTTGAAGTTAAAGTTGAAGTTGAAGTTAAATTTGAAGTTGAACTTGAAGGAGAAGTTGAAGTTGAAGTTAAGTTTGAAATTGAAGTTGACATTGAAGTTGAAATTGAAGTTGAATTTGAAGTTGAAATTGAAGTTGAAATTGAAGTTAAAGTTGAAGTTGAAATTGAAGTTGAAATTGACATTGAAATTGAAGTTGAAACTGAAGTTGAAGTTGAAATTGAAGTTGAAATTGAAGTTGAAATTGAAGTTGAAATTGAAGTTGAAATTGAAGTTGAAATTGAAGTTGAAATTGAAGTTGAAATTGAAGTTGAAATTGAAGTTGAAATTGAAGTTGAAATTGAAGTTGAAATTGAAGTTGAAATTGAAGTTGAAATTGAAGTTGAAATTGAAGTTGAAATTGATGTTGAAATTGAAGTTGAAATTGAAGTTAAAATTGAAGTTAAAATTGAAGTTGAAATTGAAGTTGAAGTTGAAGTTAAAGTTGAAGTTGAAGTTGAATTTGATGATGAACTTGAAAGTGAAGTTAAAGTTGAAGTTGAAGTTGAAATTGAAGTTGAATTTGAAGTTAAAATTGAAGTTAAAATTGAAGTTGAAGTTGAAGTTGAAGTTGAAATTGAAGTTGAAATTGAAGTTGAAATTGAAATTGAAATTAAAGTTGAAAATGAAGTAGAAATTGAAGTTGAAATTTACGTTGAAATTGAAGTTGAAATTGAAGTTGAAATTGAAGTTAAAATTGAAGTTTAAGTTTAAGTTGAAGTTAAAGTTGAAGTTGAAGTTAAATTTGAAGTTGAACTTGAAGGAAAAGTTGAAGTTGAAGTTAAGTTTGAAATTGAAGTTGACATTGAAGTTGAAACTGAAGTTGAAGTTGAAATTGAAGTTGACATTGACATTGAAATTGAAGTTGAAACTGAAGTTGAAGTTGAAATTGAAGTTGACATTGAAGTTGAAATTGAAGTTGAAATTGAAGTTGAAATCGAAGTTGAAATTGAAGTCGAAATTGAAATCAAAGTTGATATTGAAGTTAAAATTGAAGTTGAAATTGATGTTGAAATTGAAGTTGAAATTGAAGTTGAATTTGAAGTTAAAATTGAAGTTAAAATTGAAGTTTAAGTTGAAGTTGAAGTTGAAATTGAAGTTGAAATTGAAGTTGAAATTAAAGTTGAAAATGAAGTAGAAATTGAAGTTGAAATTTACGTTGAAATTGAAGTTGAAATTGAAGTTAAAATTGAAGTTTAAGTTTAAGTTGAAGTTAAAGTTGAAGTTGAAGTTAAATTTGAAGTTGAACTTGAAGGAGAAGTTGAAGTTGAAGTTAAGTTTGAAATTGAAGTTGACATTGAAGTTGAAATTGAAGTTGAATTTGAAGTTGAAATTGAAGTTGAAATTGAAGTTAAAGTTGAAGTTGAAATTGAAGTTGAAATTGACATTGAAATTGAAGTTGAAACTGAAGTTGAAGTTGAAATTGAAGTTGAAATTGAAGTTGAAATTGAAGTTGAAATTGAAGTTGAAATTGAAGTTGAAATTGAAGTTGAAATTGAAGTTGAAATTGAAGTTGAAATTGAAGTTGAAATTGAAGTTGAAATTGAAGTTGAAATTGAAGTTGAAATTGAAGTTGAAATTGATGTTGAAATTGAAGTTGAAATTGAAGTTAAAATTGAAGTTAAAATTGAAGTTGAAATTGAAGTTGAAGTTGAAGTTAAAGTTGAAGTTGAAGTTGAATTTGATGATGAACTTGAAAGTGAAGTTAAAGTTGAAGTTGAAGTTGAAATTGAAGTTGAAATTGAAGTTGAAATTGAAGTTGAAACTGAAGTTGAAGTTGAAGTTGAAATTGAAGTTGAAATTGAAGTTGAAATTGAAGTTCAAATTGAAGTTGAAATTGAAGTTGAAATTAAAGTTGAAAATGAAGTAGAAATTGAAGTTGAAATTTACGTTGAAATTGAAGTTGAAATTGAAGTTGAAATTGAAGTTGAAATTGAAGTTAAAATTGAAGTTTAAGTTGAAGTTGAAGTTAAAGTTGAAGTTGAAGTTAAATTTGAAGTTGAACTTGAAGGAGAAGTTGAAGTTGAAGTTAAGTTTGAAATTGAAGTTGACATTGAAGTTGAAATTGAAGTTGAAATTGAAGTTAAAGTTGAAGTTGAAATTGAAGTTGAAATTGACATTGAAATTGAAGTTGAAACTGAAGTTGAAGTTGAAATTGAAGTTGAAATTGAAGTTGAAATTGAAGTTGAAATTGAAGTTGAAATTGAAGTTAAATTGAAGTTGAAATTGAAGTTGAAATTGAAGTTGAAGTTGAAATTGAAATTGAAGTTGAAATTGAAGTTGAAACTGAAGTTGAAGTTGAAATTGAAGTTGAAATTGAAGTTGTAATTGAAGTTGAAATTGAAGTTGAAATTGAAGTTGAAATTGAAGTTGAAATTGAAGTTGAAATTGAAGTTGAAATTGAAGTTGAAATTGAAGTTGAAATTGAAGTTGAAATTGAAGTTAAAATTGAAGTTTAAGTTTAAGTTAAGGTTAAAGTTGAAGTTGAATTTGAATTTGAAGTTGAACTTGAAGATGAAGTTGAAGTTGAAGTTAAGTTTGAAATTGAAGTTGAAGTTGAAGTTGAAAATGAAGTTAAAATTGAAATTGAAATTGAAGTTGAAGTTAAGTTTGAAATTGAAGTTGACATTGAAGTTGAAATTGAAGTTGAAATTGATGTTAAAGTTGAAGTTGAAATTGAAGTTGATATTGACATTGAAATTGAAGTTGAAACTGAAGTTGAAGTTGAAATTGAAGTTGAAATTGAAGTTGAAATTGAAGTTGAAATTGAAGTTGAAATTGAAGTTGAAATTGAAGTTAAAATTGAAGTTGAAATTGAAGTTGAAATTGAAGTTGAAATTGAAGTTGAAATTGAAGTTGAAATTGAAGTTGAAATTGATGTTGAAATTGAAGTTGAAATTGAAGTTAAAATTGAAGTTTAAGTTTAAGTTGAAGTTAAAGTTGAAGTTGAAGTTAAAGTTGAAGTTGAAGTTGAATTTGATGATGAACTTGTAAGTGAAGTTAAAGTTGAAGTTGAAGTTGAAATTGAAGTTGAAATTGAAGTTGAAACTGAAGTTGAAGTTGAAGTTGAAATTGAAGTTGAAATTGAAGTTGAAATTGAAGTTGAAATTAAAGTTGAAAATGAAGTAGAAATTGAAGTTGAAATTTACGTTGAAATTGAAGTTGAAATTGAAGTTGAAATTGAAGTTAAAATTGAAGTTTAAGTTGAAGTTGAAGTTAAAGTTGAAGTTGAAGTTAAATTTGAAGTTGAACTTGAAGGAGAAGTTGAAGTTGAAGTTAAGTTTGAAATTGAAGTTGACATTGAAGTTGAATTTGAAGTTGAAATTGAAGTTAAAGTTGAAGTTGAAATTGAAGTTGAAATTGACATTGAAATTGAAGTTGAAACTGAAGTTGAAGTTGAAATTGAAGTTGAAATTGAAGTTGAAATTGAAGTTGAAGTTGAAATTGAAATTGAAGTTGAAATTGAAGTTGAAACTGAAGTTGAAGTTGAAGTTGAAATTGAAGTTGAAATTGAAGTTGTAATTGAAGTTGAAATTGAAGTTGAAATTGAAGTTGAAATTGAAGTTGAAATTGAAGTTGAAATTGAAGTTGAAATTGAAGTTGAAATTGAAGTTGAAATTGAAGTTGAAATTGAAGTTGAAATTGAAGTTAAAATTGAAGTTGAAAATGAAGATGAAATTGAAGTTGAAGTTGAAGTTGAAATTGAAGTTGAAATTGAAGTTGAAACTGAAGTTGAAGTTGAAGTTGAAATTGAAGTTGAAATTGAAGTTGAAATTGAAGTTAAAATTGAAGTTTAAGTTTAAGTTAAGGTTAAAGTTGAAGTTGAATTTGAATTTGAAGTTGAACTTGAAGATGAAGTTGAAGTTGAAGTTAAGTTTGAAATTGAAGTTGAAATTGACATTGAAATTGAAGTTGAAATTGAAGTTGAAATTGAAGTTGAAATTGAAGTTGAAATTGAAGTTGAAATTGAAGTTGAAGTTGAAATTGAAATTGAAGTTGAAATTGAAGTTGAAACTGAAGTTGAAGTTGAAGTTGAAATTGAAGTTGAAATTGAAGTTGTAATTGAAGTTGTAATTGAAGTTGAAATTGAAGTTGAAATTGAAGTTGAAATTGAAGTTGAAATTGAAGTTGAAATTGAAGTTGAAATTGAAGTTGAAATTGAAGTTGAAATTGAAGTTGAAATTGAAGTTAAAATTGAAGTTGAAATGAAGATGAAATTGAAGTTGAAGTTGAAGTTGAAATTGAAGTTGAAATTGAAGTTGAAACTGAAGTTGAAGTTGAAGTTGAAATTGAAGTTGAAATTGAAGTTGAAATTGAAGTTAAAATTGAAGTTTAAGTTTAAGTTAAGGTTAAAGTTGAAGTTGAATTTGAATTTGAAGTTGAACTTGAAGATGAAGTTGAAGTTGAAGTTAAGTTTGAAATTGAAGTTGAAGTTGAAGTTGAAATTGAAGTTGAAATTGAAGTTGAAATTGAAGTTGAAATTAAAGTTGAAAATGAAGTAGAAATTGAAGTTGAAATTGAAGTTGAAATTGAAGTTGAAATTGAAGTTGAAATTGAAGTTTAAGTTTAAGTTGAAGTTAAAGTTGAAGTTGAAGTTAAATTTGAAGTTGAACTTGAAGGAGAAGTTGAAGTTGAAGTTAAGTTTGAAATTGAAGTTGATATTGAAGTTGAAATTGAAGTTGAATTTGAAGTTGAAATTGAAGTTGAAATTGAAGTTAAAGTTGAAGTTGAAATTGAAGTTGAAATTGACATTGAAATTGAAGTTGAAACTGAAGTTGAAGTTGAAATGAAGTTGAAATTGAAGTTGAAATTGAAGTTGAAATTGAAGTTGAAATTGAAGTTGAATTGAAGTTGAAATTGAAGTTGAAATTGAAGTTGAAATTGAAGTTGAAATTGAAGTTGAAATTGAAGTTGAAATTGAAGTTGAAATTGAAGTTGAAATTGAAGTGAAATTGAAGTTGAAATTGAAGTTGAAATTGAAGTTGAAATTGATGTTGAAATTGAAGTTGAAATTGAAGTTAAAATTGAAGTTAAAATTGAAGTTGAAATTGAAGTTGAAGTTGAAGTTAAAGTTGAAGTTGAAGTTGAATTTGATGATGAACTTGAAAGTGAAGTTAAAGTTGAAGTTGAAGTTGAAATTGAAGTTGAAATTGAAGTTGAAACTGAAGTTGAAGTTGAAGTTGAAATTGAAGTTGAAATTGAAGTTGAAATTGAAGTTCAAATTGAAGTTGAAATTGAAGTTGAAATTAAAGTTGAAAATGAAGTAGAAATTGAAGTTGAAATTTACGTTGAAATTGAAGTTGAAATTGAAGTTGAAATTGAAGTTGAAATTGAAGTTAAATTGAAGTTTAAGTTGAAGTTGAAGTTAAAGTTGAAGTTGAAGTTAAATTTGAAGTTGAACTTGAAGGAGAAGTTGAAGTTGAAGTTAAGTTTGAAATTGAAGTTGACATTGAAGTTGAAATTGAAGTTGAAATTGAAGTTAAAGTTGAAGTTGAAATTGAAGTTGAAATTGACATTGAATTGAAGTTGAAACTGAAGTTGAAGTTGAAATTGAAGTTGAAATTGAAGTTAAATTGAAGTTTAAGTTGAAGTTGAAGTTAAAGTTGATGTTGAAGTTAATTTGAAGTTGAACTTGAAGGAGAAGTTGAAGTTAAAGTTAAGTTTGAAATGAAGTTGACATTGAAGTTGAAATTGAAGTTGAAATTGATAGTTAAGTTGAAGTTGAATTGTAGTTGTATTTGACTTTGAAATTGTAGTGTAAACTGATGTTGAAGTGTAATTGTAGTTGAATATTGAAGTTGAATTGAAGTTGATATTGATGTTGAAATTGTAAGTTAATATTGTAGTTGAAATTGATGTTGATATGTGTATGTTGAAGTTGAAATTGAAGTTGTATATTGAAGTGTAACTGATGTTGATGTGGTAATTGATGTTGTAATTGATGTGTAATTGAAGTTGATTTGAGTTTGAATTGATGTTGAATTGAAGTTGATTTTGTATGTTGGTATTTTGTTAGGTTGTTTTGGGTAGTGGAATTGATGTTGAATTGATGTTGTATTGATGTTGATTTTGTAGGTAATGTGATGTTTAGTGGTTTAGTTAGGTTAAGTTGAAGTGGTATTTGAATTTGGTAGTTGATCTTGTAGATGTTGGTGTTGGGAAGTTGTAGTGGTTTGGTATTGGTTGTGGTTGGTGTTGGGGTTTTTTGTGTGGTATGGTGTAGTTGTGGTTTGGGTAGGGTTAGTGAATTGTTTGTGTAGTGGTATTGGTTGGGGTTGTTTGGGTAGGGGTTTGTGTTGGGTGTTTGGGTTGGGTTTTGGTTGTGGTTTGGGTTGTGGTTTGGGTAGTGGTTTTGGTTGGGTTTTGGGTTGGGGTTTTGGGTAGGGGTTAGGGTTGGGGTTTTGGTTGGGGTTTTGGGTTGTGGTTTGGGTTGGGGTTTTGGTGGGGGTTTGGGTTGGGGTTTGGGTTGGGTTTTGGGTTGGAGGTTGGGGTTGGGGTTGGTGTTTGGGGTAGGGGTTGGGTTTGGTGTAGTGATGGGTGGGTTTGGGGCTTGGTGTTGGGTTTGGGTTGGTTGTGGTAGTGGTTTAGGTTGGGTGTGGTTTGGTTGGTGTTATGTTGGGGTGGGGTTGGGGTTTGGGTTGGGGTTTGGGTTGGGGTTGGATGGGTTTGGTTTGGGGTTATGGTTGGTGTTTGGGTAGGGGTTAGGGTCGGGGTCTTGGGTTGGGGTTTGTGTGGGGTTTGGGTTGGGTTTGGGTTGGGGTTGGGGTTGGGGGTTGGGTTTGGGGTTGGGTTGGGTTTGGGGTTGGGGTTAGGGTTGGTGTTGGGGTTGGGGTTGGGTTGGGGGTTTGGGTTGGGGTATGGGTTGGGGTTTGGGTTGGGGTTTGGGTTGGGTTTGGGGTTGGGGTTTGGGTTGGGGTTTGGGTATGGGTTTGGGTTGGGGTTTAGGTTGGGGTTGGGGTTTGGGTTGGGGTTTGGGTTGGGGTTTGGCTTTGGGGTTTGGGTTGGGGTTTGGGTTGGGGTTTGGGTTGGGGTTGGGGTTTGGGTTTGGGTTGGGGTTTGGGTTGGGTTTAGGTTGGGGTTGGGGTTGGGTTTGGGTTGGGGTTTGGGTTGGGGGTTGGGTTGGGGTTTGGGTTGGGGTTTGGGTTGGGGTTTGGGTTGGGGTTTGTGAGAGAGAGGGGAAGACGAAGAAGGGGGGGGGGGGGGTGTGTGTGTGGGATTAGGATTGGGATTAGGATTGGGATTAGGATTGGGATTAGGATTGGTATTAGGATTGGGATTAGGATTGGGATTAGGATTAGGATTAGGATGGGGATTAGGATTGGGATTAGGATTGGGATTGGGATTAGGATTAGGATTGGGATTAGGATTGGGAATAGGATTGGGATTAGGGTTGGGATTTGGATTGGGATTAGGATTGGGATTAGGATTAGGATGGGGATTAGGATTGGGATTGGGAATTGGGATTAGGATTGGGATTAGGATAAGGGTTAGGATTGGGATTAGGATTGGGATTAGGATTGGGATTAGGATTGGGATTTAGGTTAGGATTAGGATTAGGAGAAGGATTGGGATTAGGATTTGGGTTAGGATTAGGATTAGGGTCTAGGATTAGGTTTAGGTTTAGGATTGGGGTTAGGATTGGGATTAGGATTGGGATT
>JAUPFP010000240.1:0-57764 GCA_036925085.1 Brachycybe producta
GAAGTTAAAGTTGAAGATGAAGTTGAAGTTGAAGTTGAAATTGAAGTTGAAGTTGAAATTGAAGTTGAAGTTAAAGTTGAAATTGAAGTTGAAGTTGAAATTGAATTTGAAATTGAAATTGAAGTAGAAGTTGAAGTTGAAGTTAAGTTTGAAATTGAAGTTTAAGTTGAAATTGAAATTGAAGTTGAACTTAAAGTTGAAAATGAAGTTCAAGTTGAAGTTGAAATTGAAGTTGAAGTTGAAATTGAAGTTGAAATTGAAGTTGAAGTTGAAATTGAATTTGAAATTGAAGTTGAAGTTGAAATTGAAATTGAAGTTGAACTTAAAGTTGAAAATGAAGTTGAAGTTGAAGTTGAAATTGAAGTTGAAGTTGAAATTGAAGTTGAAGTTAAAGTTGAAATTGAAGTTGAAGTTGAAATTGAATTTGAAATTGAAATTGAAGTAGAAGTTGAAGTTGAAGTTAAGTTTGAAATTGAAGTTTAAGTTTAAGTTAAAGTTGAAGTTGAAGTTGAATTTGAAGTTGAAGTTGAAGTTGAATTTGAAGTTGAAGTTGAAGTTGAAGTTGAAGTTGAAGTTGAAGTTGAAGGTGAAGTTGAAGTTGAATTTGAAGTTGAAGTTGAAGTTCAATTTGAAGTTGAAGTTGAAGTTAAAGTTGAAGATGAAGTTGAAGTTGAAGTTGAAGTTGAAGTTGAAGTTGAAGTTGAAGGTGAAGTTAAAGTTGAAAATGAAGTTGGAATTGAAGTTGAAGTTGAAGTTAAAGTTGAATTTGAAGTTGAATTCGAAGTTGAAGTTGAAGTTAAAGTTGAAGTTAAAGTTGAAGTTGAAATTGAAGTTGATGTTGAAATAGAATATGAAGTTGAAGTTGAAGTTGAATTTGAAGTTGAATTTGAAGTTGAATTTGAAGTTGAATTTGAAGTTGAAGTTGAAGTTGAAGTTGAAGTTGAAGTTAAAGTTGAATTTGAAGTTAAATTCGAAGTTGAAGTTGAAGTTAAAGTTGAAGTTAAAGTTGAAATTGAAATTGAAGTTGATGTTGAAGTAGAATATGAAGTTGAAGTTGAAGTTGAAGTTGAAGTTGAAGTTGAAGTTAAAGTTGAATTTGAAGTTGAATTCAAAGTTGAAGTTGAAGTTAAAGTTGAAGTTAAAGTTGAAGTTGAAATTGAAGTTGATGTTGAAGTAGAATATGAAGTTGAAGTTGAAGTTGAATTTGAGTTGAGTTGAAGTTGAAGTTGAAGTTGAAGTTGAAGTTGAAGTTGAAGTTAAAGTTGAATTTGAAGTTGAATTCGAAGTTGAAGCTGAAGTTAAAGTTGAAGTTAAAGTTGAAGTTGAAATTGAAGTTGATGTTGAAGTAGAATATGAAGTTGAAGTTGAAGTTGAGTTTGAAGTTGAAGTTGAAGTTGAAGTTGAAGTTGAATTTGAAGTTGAAGTTGATGTTGAAGTTAAAGTTGAAGTTGAAGTTGAAGTTGAAGTTGAAGTTGAAGTTGAATTTGAAGTTGAAGTTGAAGTTGAAGTTGAAGTTGAAGTTGAAGTTGAAGTTGAAGTTGAAGTTGAAGTTGAAATTGAATTTGAAATTGAAATTGAAGTTGAAGTTGAAGTTGAAGTTAAAGTTGAAATTGAAGTTGAAGTTAAAATTGAATTTGAAATTGAATTTGAAGTTGAAGTTAAGTTTGAAATTGAAGTTTATGTTTAAGTTTGAAATTGAAGTTGAAGTTGAAATTGAAGTTGAAGTTGAAATTGAAGTTTGAAGTTGAAATTTAAGTTGATCTTAAAGTTGAAATTGAAGTTAATGTTGAAATTGAAATTTGAAATTGAATTTGAAGTTGAAGTTAAGTTTGAAATTGAAGTTTATGTTTAAGTTTGAAATTGAAGTTGAAGTTGAAGTTGAAGTTGAAGTTGAAGTTGAAGTTGAAGTTGAAATTGAATTTGAAATTGAAATTGAAGTTGAAGTTGAAGTTGAAGTAAAGTTGAAATTGAAGTTGAAGTTAAAATTAAATTTGAAATTGAATTTGAAGTTAAAGTTAAGTTTGAAATTGAAGTTTATGTTTAAGTTTGAAATTGAAGTTGAAGTTGAAATTTAAGTTGAAGTTAAAGTGAAATTGAAGTTGAAATTGAAGTTGAAGTTGAAATTAAAGTTGAACTTAAAGTTGATAATGAAGTTGAAGTTGAAGTTGAAATTGAAGTTGAAGTTGAAATTGAAGTTGAAGTTGAAAATTGAAGTTGAAGTTAAAGTTGAAATTGAAGTTGAAGTTGAAATTGAATTTGAAATTGAAATTGAAGTTGAAGTTGAAGTTGAAGTTAAGTTTGAAATTGAAGTTTAAGTTTAAGTTAAAGTTGAAGTTGAAGTTGAATTTGAAGTTGAAGTTGAAGTTGAATTTGAAGTTGAAGTTGAAGTTGAAGTTGAAGTTGAAGTTGAAGTTGAAGTTGAAGTTAAAGTTGAAGTTAAAGTTGAAGTTGAAATTGAAGTTGATGTTGAAGTAGAATATGAAGTTGAAGTTGAAGTTGAATTTGAAGTTGAAGTTGAAGTTGAAGTTGAAGTTGAAGTTGAAGTTGAAGTTAAAGTTGAATTTGAAGTTGAATTCGAAGTTGAAGTTGAAGTTAAAGTTGAAGTTAAAGTTGAAGTAAAGTTGAAGTTGAAATTGAAGTTGATGTTGAAGTAGAATATGAAGTTGAAGTGGAAGTTGAATTTGAAGTTGAAGTTGAAGTTGAAGTTGAAGTTGAATTTGAAGTTGAAGTTGATGTTGAAGTTAAAGTTGAAGTTGAAGTTGAAGTTGAAGTTGAAGTTGAATTTGAAGTTGAAGTTGAAGTTGAAGTTGAAGTTGAAGTTGAAGTTGAAGTTGAAGTTGAAGTTGAAATTGAATTTGAAATTGAAATTGAAGTTGAAGTTGAAGTTGAAGTTAAAGTTGAAATTGAAGTTGAAGTTAAAATTGAATTTGAAATTGAATTTGAAGTTGAAGTTAAGTTTGAAATTGAAGTTTATGTTTAAGTTTGAAATTGAAGTTGAAGTTGAAATTGAAGTTGAAGTTGAAATTGAAGTTGAAGTTGAAATTGAAGTTGAAGTTGAAATTGAAGTTGATCTTAAAGTTGAAATTGAAGTTAATGTTTAAGTTTGAAATTGAAGTTGAAGTTGAAGTTGAAGTTGAAGTTGAAGTTGAAGTTGAAGTTGAAATTGAATTTAAAATTGAAATTGAAGTTGAAGTTGAAGTTGAAGTTAAAGTTGAAATTGAAGTTGAAGTTAAAATTAAATTTGAAATTGAATTTGAAGTTGAAGTTAAGTTTGAAATTGAAGTTTATGTTTAAGTTTGAAATTGAAGTTGAAGTTGAAATTGAAGTTGAAGTTAAAGTTGAAATTGAAGTTGAAATTGAAGTTGAAGTTGAAATTGAAGTTGAACTTAAAGTTGAAAATGAAGTTGAAGTTGAAGTTGAAATTGAAGTTATGTTGAAATTGAAGTTGAAGTTAAAATTGAAATTGAAGTTGAAGTTGAAATTGAATTTGAAATTGAAATTGAAGTTGAAGTTGAAGTTGAAGTTAAGTTTGAAATTGAAGTTTAAGTTTAAGTTAAAGTTGAAGTTGAAGTTGAATTTGAAGTTGAAGTTGAAGTTGAATTTGAAGTTGAAGTTGAAGTTGAAGTTGAAGTTGAAGTTGAAGTTGAAGGTGAAGTTAAAGTTGAAAATGAAGTTGGAATTGAAGTTGAAGTTGAAGTTGAAGTTGAAATTGAAGTTGAAGTTGAAAATGAAGTTGAAGTTGAAATTGAAGTTGAAGTTGAAGTTAAAGTTGAAATTGAAGTTGAAGTTGAAATTGAATTTGAAATTGAAGTTGAAGTTGAAATTGAAATTGAAGTTGAACTTAAAGTTGAAAATGAAGTTGAAGTTGAAGTTGAAATTGAAGTTGAAGTTGAAATTGAAGTTGACGTTAAAGTTGAAATTGAAGTTGAAGTTGAAATTGAATTTGAAATTGAAATTGAAGTAGAAGTTGAAGTTGAAGTTAAGTTTGAAATTGAAGTTTAAGTTTAAGTTAAAGTTGAAGTTGAAGTTGAATTTGAAGTTGAAGTTGAAGTTGAATTTGAAGTTGAAGTTGAAGTTGAAGTTGAAGTTGAAGTTGAAGTTGAAGTTGAAGTTGAAGGTGAAGTTGAAGTTGAATTTGAAGTTGAAGTTGAAGTTGAATTTGAAGTTGAAGTTGAAGTTAAAGTTGAAGATGAAGTTGAAGTTGAAGTTGAATTTGAATTCGAAGTTGAAGTTGAAGTTGAAGTTGAAGTTGAAGTTGAAGGTGAAGTTAAAGTTGAAAATGAAGTTGGAATTGAAGTTGAAGTTGAAGTTAAAGTTGAATTTGAAGTTGAATTCGAAGTTGAAGTTGAAGTTAAAGTTGAAGTTGAATTTGAAGTTGAAGTTGAAGTTGAAGTTGAATTTGAAGTTGAATTTGAAGTTGAAGTTGAAGTTGAAGTTGAAGTTGAAGTTGAAGTTGAAGTTGAAGTTGAAGTTAAAGTTGAATTTGAAGTTGAATTCGAAGTTGAAGTTGAAGTTAAAGTTGAAGTTAAAGTTGAAGTTGAAATTGAAGTTGAAGTTGAAAATGAAGTTGAAGTTGAAATTGAAGTTGAAGTTGAAGTTGAAGTTGAAATTGAAGTTGAAGTTGAAATTGAAGTTGACGTTAAAGTTGAAATTGAAGTTGAAGTTGAAATTGAATTTGAAATTGAAATTGAAGTAGAAGTTGAAGTTGAAGTTAAGTTTGAAATTGAAGTTTAAGTTTAAGTTAAAGTTGAAGTTGAAGTTGAATTTGAAGTTGAAGTTGAAGTTGAATTTGAAGTTGAAGTTCAAGTTGAAGTTGAAGTTGAAGTTGAAGGTGAAGTTGAAGTTGAATTTGAAGTTGAAGTTGAAGTTGAATTTGAAGTTGAATTTGAAGTTAAAGTTGAAGATGAAGTTGAAGTTGAAGTTGAATTTGAATTCGAAGTTGAAGTTGAAGTTGAAGTTGAAGTTGAAGGTGAAGTTAAAGTTGAAAATGAAGTTGGAATTGAAGTTGAAGTTGAAGTTAAAGTTGAATTTGAAGTTGAATTCGAAGTTGAAGTTGAAGTTAAAGTTGAAGTTGAATTTGAAGTTGAAGTTGAAGTTGAATTTGAAGTTGAATTTGAAGTTGAAGTTGAAGTTGAAGTTGAAGTTGAAGTTGAAGTTGAAGTTGAAGTTGAAGTTAAAGTTGAATTTGAAGTTGAATTCAAAGTTGAAGTTGAAGTTAAAGTTGAAGTTAAAATTGAAGTTGAAATTGAAGTTGATGTTGAAGTAGAATATGAAGTTGAAGTTGAAGTTGAATTTGAAGTTGAAGTTGAAGTTGAAGTTGAAGTTGAATTTGAAGTTGAAGTTGATGTTGAAGTTAAAGTTGAAGTTGAAGTTGAAGTTGAAGTTGAAGTTGAAGTTGAATTTGAAGTTGAAGTTGAAGTTGAAGTTGAAGTTGAAGTTGAAGTTGAAGTTGAAATTGAATTTGAAATTGAAATTGAAGTTGAAGTTGAAGTTGAAGTTAAAGTTGAAATTGAAGTTGAAGTTAAAATTGAATTTGAAATTGAATTTGAAGTTGAAGTTAAGTTTGAAATTGAAGTTTATGTTTAAGTTTGAAATTGAAATTGAAGTTGAAATTGAAGTTGAAGTTGAAATTGAAGTTGAAGTTGAAATTGAAGTTGAAGTTGAAATTGAAGTTGATCTTAAAGTTGAAATTGAAGTTAATGTTGAAATTGAATTTGAAATTGAATTTGAAGTTGAAGTTAAGTTTGAAATTGAAGTTTATGTTTAAGTTTGAAATTGAAGTTGAAGTTGAAATTGAAGTTGAAGTTAAAGTTGAAATTGAAGTTGAAATTGAAGTTGAAGTTGAAATTGAAGTTGAACTTAAAGTTGAAAATGAAGTTGAAGTTGAAGTTGAAATTGAAGTTGAAGTTGAAATTGAAGTTGAAGTTAAAATTGAAATTGAAGTTGAAGTTGAAATTGAATTTGAAATTGAAATTGAAGTTGAAGTTGAAGTTGAAGTTGAAGTTGAATTTGAAGTTGAAGTTGAAGTTGAAGTTGAAGTTGAAGTTGAAGTTGAAGGTGAAGTTGAAGTTGAATTTGAAGTTGAAGTTGAAGTTGAATTTGAAGTTGAAGTTGAAGTTAAAGTTGAAGATGAAGTTGAAGTTGAAGTTGAATTTGAAGTTGAAGTTGAAGTTGAAGGTGAAGTTAAAGTTGAAAATGAAGTTGGAATTGAAGTTGAAGTTGAAGTTGAAGTTGAAATTGAAGTTGAAGTTGAAAATGAAGTTGAAGTTGAAATTGAAGTTGAAGTTGAAGTTAAAGTTGAAATTGAAGTTGAAGTTGAAATTGAATTTGAAATTGAAGTTGAAGTTGAAATTGAAATTGAAGTTGAACTTAAAGTTGAAAATGAAGTTGAAGTTGAAGTTGAAATTGAAGTTGAAGTTGAAATTGAAGTTGACGTTAAAGTTGAAATTGAAGTTGAAGTTGAAATTGAATTTGAAATTGAAATTGAAGTAGAAGTTGAAGTTGAAGTTAAGTTTGAAATTGAAGTTTAAGTTTAAGTTAAAGTTGAAGTTGAAGTTGAATTTGAAGTTGAAGTTGAAGTTGAATTTGAAGTTGAAGTTGAAGTTGAAGTTGAAGTTGAAGTTGAAGTTGAAGGTGAAGTTGAAGTTGAATTTGAAGTTGAAGTTGAAGTTGAATTTGAAGTTGAAGTTCAAGTTGAAGTTGAAGTTGAAGTTGAAGTTGAAGGTGAAGTTGAAGTTGAATTTGAAGTTGAAGTTGAAGTTGAATTTGAAGTTGAATTTGAAGTTAAAGTTGAAGATGAAGTTGAAGTTGAAGTTGAATTTGAATTCGAAGTTGAAGTTGAAGTTGAAGTTGAAGTTGAAGGTGAAGTTAAAGTTGAAAATGAAGTTGGAATTGAAGTTGAAGTTGAAGTTAAAGTTGAATTTGAAGTTGAATTCGAAGTTGAAGTTGAAGTTAAAGTTGAAGTTGAATTTGAAGTTGAAGTTGAAGTTGAATTTGAAGTTGAATTTGAAGTTGAAGTTGAAGTTGAAGTTGAAGTTGAAGTTGAAGTTGAAGTTGAAGTTGAAGTTAAAGTTGAATTTGAAGTTGAATTCAAAGTTGAAGTTGAAGTTAAAGTTGAAGTTAAAATTGAAGTTGAAATTGAAGTTGATGTTGAAGTAGAATATGAAGTTGAAGTTGAAGTTGAATTTGAAGTTGAAGTTGAAGTTGAAGTTGAAGTTGAATTTGAAGTTGAAGTTGATGTTGAAGTTAAAGTTGAAGTTGAAGTTGAAGTTGAAGTTGAAGTTGAAGTTGAATTTGAAGTTGAAGTTGAAGTTGAAGTTGAAGTTGAAGTTGAAGTTGAAGTTGAAGTTGAAATTGAATTTGAAATTGAAATTGAAGTTGAAGTTGAAGTTGAAGTTAAAGTTGAAATTGAAGTTGAAGTTAAAATTGAATTTGAAATTGAATTTGAAGTTGAAGTTAAGTTTGAAATTGAAGTTTATGTTTAAGTTTGAAATTGAAATTGAAGTTGAAATTGAAGTTGAAGTTGAAATTGAAGTTGAAGTTGAAATTGAAGTTGAAGTTGAAATTGAAGTTGATCTTAAAGTTGAAATTGAAGTTAATGTTGAAATTGAATTTGAAATTGAATTTGAAGTTGAAGTTAAGTTTGAAATTGAAGTTTATGTTTAAGTTTGAAATTGAAGTTGAAGTTGAAATTGAAGTTGAAGTTAAAGTTGAAATTGAAGTTGAAATTGAAGTTGAAGTTGAAATTGAAGTTGAACTTAAAGTTGAAAATGAAGTTGAAGTTGAAGTTGAAATTGAAGTTGAAGTTGAAATTGAAGTTGAAGTTAAAATTGAAATTGAAGTTGAAGTTGAAATTGAATTTGAAATTGAAATTGAAGTTGAAGTTGAAGTTGAAGTTGAAGTTGAATTTGAAGTTGAAGTTGAAGTTGAAGTTGAAGTTGAAGTTGAAGTTGAAGGTGAAGTTGAAGTTGAATTTGAAGTTGAAGTTGAAGTTGAATTTGAAGTTGAAGTTGAAGTTAAAGTTGAAGATGAAGTTGAAGTTGAAGTTGAATTTGAAGTTGAAGTTGAAGTTGAAGGTGAAGTTAAAGTTGAAAATGAAGTTGGAATTGAAGTTGAAGTTGAAGTTGAAGTTGAAATTGAAGTTGAAGTTGAAAATGAAGTTGAAGTTGAAATTGAAGTTGAAGTTGAAGTTAAAGTTGAAATTGAAGTTGAAGTTGAAATTGAATTTGAAATTGAAGTTGAAGTTGAAATTGAAATTGAAGTTGAACTTAAAGTTGAAAATGAAGTTGAAGTTGAAGTTGAAATTGAAGTTGAAGTTGAAATTGAAGTTGACGTTAAAGTTGAAATTGAAGTTGAAGTTGAAATTGAATTTGAAATTGAAATTGAAGTAGAAGTTGAAGTTGAAGTTAAGTTTGAAATTGAAGTTTAAGTTTAAGTTAAAGTTGAAGTTGAAGTTGAATTTGAAGTTGAAGTTGAAGTTGAATTTGAAGTTGAAGTTGAAGTTGAAGTTGAAGTTGAAGTTGAAGTTGAAGGTGAAGTTGAAGTTGAATTTGAAGTTGAAGTTGAAGTTGAATTTGAAGTTGAAGTTGAAGTTAAAGTTGAAGATGAAGTTGAAGTTGAAGTTGAATTTGAATTCGAAGTTGAAGTTGAAGTTGAAGTTGAAGTTGAAGTTGAAGGTGAAGTTAAAGTTGAAAATGAAGTTGGAATTGAAGTTGAAGTTGAAGTTAAAGTTGAATTTGAAGTTGAATTCGAAGTTGAAGTTGAAGTTAAAGTTGAAGTTGAATTTGAAGTTGAAGTTGAAGTTGAAGTTGAATTTGAAGTTGAATTTGAAGTTGAAGTTGAAGTTGAAGTTGAAGTTGAAGTTGAAGTTGAAGTTGAAGTTGAAGTTGAAGTTGAAGTTAAAGTTGAATTTGAAGTTGAATTCGAAGTTGAAGTTGAAGTTAAAGTTGAAGTTAAAGTTGAAGTTAAAGTTGAAGTTGAAATTGAAGTTGAAGTTGAAAATGAAGTTGAAGTTGAAATTGAAGTTGAAGTTGAAGTTAAAGTTGAAGTTGAAATTGAAGTTGACGTTAAAGTTGAAATTGAAGTTGAAGTTGAAATTGAATTTGAAATTGAATTTGAAATTGAAATTGAAGTAGAAGTTGAAGTTGAAGTTGAAGTTAAGTTTGAAATTGAAGTTTAAGTTTAAGTTAAAGTTGAAGTTGAAGTTGAATTTGAAGTTGAAGTTGAAGTTGAATTTGAAGTTGAAGTTCAAGTTCAAGTTGAAGTTGAAGTTGAAGTTGAAGGTGAAGTTGAAGTTGAATTTGAAGTTGAAGTTGAAGTTGAATTTGAAGTTGAAGTTGAAGTTAAAGTTGAAGATGAAGTTGAAGTTGAAGTTGAATTTGAATTCGAAGTTGAAGTTGAAGTTGAAGTTGAAGGTGAAGTTAAAGTTGAAAATGAAGTTGGAATTGAAGTTGAAGTTGAAGTTAAAGTTGAATTTGAAGTTGAATTCGAAGTTGAAGTTGAAGTTAAAGTTGAAGTTGAATTTGAAGTTGAAGTTGAAGTTGAAGTTGAATTTGAAGTTGAATTTGAAGTTGAAGTTGAAGTTGAAGTTGAAGTTGAAGTTGAAGTTGAAGTTGAAGTTGAAGTTAAAGTTGAATTTGAAGTTGAATTCAAAGTTGAAGTTGAAGTTAAAGTTGAAGTTAAAGTTGAAGTTGAAATTGAAGTTGATGTTGAAGTAGAATATGAAGTTGAAGTTGAAGTTGAATTTGAAGTTGAAGTTGAAGTTGAAGTTGAAGTTGAATTTGAAGTTGAAGTTGATGTTGAAGTTAAAGTTGAAGTTGAAGTTGAAGTTGAAGTTGAAGTTGAAGTTGAATTTGAAGTTGAAGTTGAAGTTGAAGTTGAAGTTGAAGTTGAAGTTGAAGTTGAAGTTGAAGTTGAAATTGAATTTGAAATTGAAATTGAAGTTGAAGTTGAAGTTGAAGTTAAAGTTGAAGTTGAAGTTGAAATTGAAGTTGAAGTTGAAATTGAAGTTGATCTTAAAGTTTAAATTGAAGTTAATGTTGAAATTGAATTTGAAATTGAATTTGAAGTTGAAGTTAAGTTTGAAATTGAAGTTTATGTTTAAGTTTGAAATTGAAGTTGAAGTTGAAATTGAAGTTGAAGTTAAAGTTGAAATTGAAGTTGAAATTGAAGTTGAAGTTGAAATTGAAGTTGAACTTAAAGTTGAAAATGAAGTTGAAGTTGAAGTTGAAATTGAAGTTGAAGTTGAAATTGAAGTTGAAGTTAAAATTGAAATTGAAATTGAAGTTGAAGTTGAAATTGAATTTGAAATTGAAATTGAAGTTGAAGTTGAAGTTGAAGTTAAGTTTGAAATTGAAGTTTAAGTTGAAGTTGAAGTTGAAATTGAAGTTGAAGTTGAAAATGAAGTTGAAGTTGAAATTGAAGTTGAAGTTGAAGTTAAAGTTGAAATTGAAGTTGAAGTTGAAATTGAATTTGAAATTGAAATTGAAGTAGAAGTTGAAGTTGAAGTTAAGTTTGAAATTGAAGTTTAAGTTTAAGTTAAAGTTGAAGTTGAAGTTGAATTTGAAGTTGAAGTTGAAGTTGAATTTGAAGTTGAAGTTGAAGTTGAAGTTGAAGTTGAAGTTGAAGTTGAAGTTGAAGGTGAAGTTGAAGTTGAATTTGAAGTTGAAGTTGAAGTTGAAATTGAAGTTGAAGTTGAAGTTAAAGTTGAAGATGAAGTTGAAGTTGAAGTTGAATTTGAATTCGAAGTTTAAGTTGAAGTTGAAGTTGAAGTTGAAGTTGAAGTTGAAGGTGAAGTTAAAGTTGAAAATGAAGTTGGAATTGAAGTTGAAGTTGAAGTTAAAGTTGAATTTGAAGTTGAATTCGAAGTTGAAGTTGAAGTTAAAGTTGAAGTTAAAGTTGAAGTTGAAATTGAAGTTGATGTTGAAATAGAATATGAAGTTGAAGTTGAAGTTGAATTTGAAGTTGAAGTTGAAGTTGAAGTTGAAGTTGAAGTTGAAGTTGAAGTTGAAGTTGAAGTTAAAGTTGAAATTGAAGTTCAATTCGAAAGTTGAAGTTGAAGTTAAAGTTGAAGTTAAAGTTGAAGTTGAACTTGAAGTTGATGTTGAAGTAGAATATGAAGTTGAAGTTGAAGTTGAATTTCGAGTTGAAGTTGAAGTTGAAGTTGAAGTTAAAGTTGAATTTGAAGTTGAATTCGAAGTTGAAGTTGAAGTTAAAGTTGAAGTTAAAGTTGAAGTTGAAATTGAAGTTGACGTTAAAGTTGAAATTGAAGTTGACGTTAAAGTTGAAATTGAAGTTGAAGTTGAAATTGAATTTGAAATTGAAATTGAAGTTAAAGTTGAAGTTGAAATTGAAGTTGAATGTTGAAGTAGAATATGAAGTTGAAGTTGAAGTTGAATTTCGAGTTGAAGTTGAAGTTGAAGTTGAAGTTAAAGTTGAATTTGAAGTTGAATTCGAAATTGAAGTTGAACTTAAAGTTGAAAATGAAGTTGAAGTTGAAGTTGAAAATTGAAGTTGAAGTTGAAATTGAAGTTGACGTTAAAGTTGAAATAGAAGTTGAAGTTGAAATTGAATTTGAAATTGAAATTGAAGTAGAAGTTGAAGTTGAAGTTAAGTTTGAAATTGAAGTTTAAGTTTAAGTTAAAGTTGAAGTTGAAGTTGAATTTGAAGTTGAAGTTGAAGTTGAATTTGAAGTTGAAGTTGAAGTTGAAGTTGAAGTTGAAGTTGAAGTTGAAGGTGAAGTTGAAGTTGAATTTGAAGTTGAAGTTGAAGTTGAATTTGAAGTTGAAGTTGAAGTTAAAGTTGAAGATGAAGTTGAAGTTGAAGTTGAATTTGAATTCGAAGTTGAAGTTGAAGTTGAAGTTGATTCTGAAGTTAAAGTTGAAAAATGAAGTTGGAATTGAAGTAGAAGTTGAAGTTAAAGTTGAATTTTGAAGTTGAATTCGAAGTTGAAGTTGAAGTTAAAGTTGAAGTTGAATTTGAAGTTGAAGTTGAAGTTGAAGTTGAATTTGAAGTTGAATTTGAAGTTGAAGTTGAAGTTGAAGTTGAAGTTGAAGTTAAAATTGAAATTGAAATTGAAGTTGAAGTTGAAATTGAATTTGAAATTGAAATTGAAGTTGAAGTTGAAGTTGAAGTTAAGTTTGAAATTGAAGTTTAAGTTGAAGTTGAAGTTGAAATTGAAGTTGAAGTTGAAAATGAAGTTGAAGTTGAAATTGAAGTTGAAGTTGAAGTTAAAGTTGAAATTGAAGTTGAAGTTGAAATTGAATTTGAAATTGAAATTGAAGTAGAAGTTGAAGTTGAAGTTAAGTTTGAAATTGAAGTTTAAGTTTAAGTTAAAGTTGAAGTTGAAGTTGAATTTGAAGTTGAAGTTGAAGTTGAATTTGAAGTTGAAGTTGAAGTTGAAGTTGAAGTTGAAGTTGAAGTTGAAGTTGAAGGTGAAGTTGAAGTTGAATTTGAAGTTGAAGTTGAAGTTGAAATTGAAGTTGAAGTTGAAGTTAAAGTTGAAGATGAAGTTGAAGTTGAAGTTGAATTTGAATTCGAAGTTTAAGTTGAAGTTGAAGTTGAAGTTGAAGTTGAAGTTGAAGGTGAAGTTAAAGTTGAAAATGAAGTTGGAATTGAAGTTGAAGTTGAAGTTAAAGTTGAATTTGAAGTTGAATTCGAAGTTGAAGTTGAAGTTAAAGTTGAAGTTAAAGTTGAAGTTGAAATTGAAGTTGATGTTGAAATAGAATATGAAGTTGAAGTTGAAGTTGAATTTGAAGTTGAAGTTGAAGTTGAAGTTGAAGTTGAAGTTGAAGTTGAAGTTGAAGTTGAAGTTGAAGTTAAAGTTAAAATTGAAGTTCAATTCGAAGTTGAAGTTGAAGTTAAAGTTGAAGTTAAAGTTGAAGTTGAAATTGAAGTTGATGTTGAAGTAGAATATGAAGTTGAAGTTGAAGTTGAATTTCGAGTTGAAGTTGAAGTTGAAGTTGAAGTTAAAGTTGAATTTGAAGTTGAATTCGAAGTTGAAGTTGAAGTTAAAGTTGAAGTTAAAGTTGAAGTTGAAATTGAAGTTGACGTTAAAGTTGAAATTGAAGTTGACGTTAAAGTTGAAATTGAAGTTGAAGTTGAAATTGAATTTGAAATTGAAATTGAAGTTAAAGTTGAAGTTGAAATTGAAGTTGATGTTGAAGTAGAATATGAAGTTGAAGTTGAAGTTGAATTTCGAGTTGAAGTTGAAGTTGAAGTTGAAGTTAAAGTTGAATTTGAAGTTGAATTCGAAATTGAAGTTGAACTTAAAGTTGAAAATGAAGTTGATGTTGAAGTTGAAATTGAAGTTGAAGTTGAAATTGAAGTTGACGTTAAAGTTGAAATTGAAGTTGAAGTTGAAATTGAATTTGAAATTGAAATTGAAGTAGAAGTTGAAGTTGAAGTTAAGTTTGAAATTGAAGTTTAAGTTTAAGTTAAAGTTGAAGTTGAAGTTGAATTTGAAGTTGAAGTTGAAGTTGAATTTGAAGTTGAAGTTGAAGTTGAAGTTGAAGTTGAAGTTGAAGTTGAAGGTGAAGTTGAAGTTGAATTTGAAGTTGAAGTTGAAGTTAAAGTTGAAGATGAAGTTGAAGTTGAAGTTGAATTTGAATTCGAAGTTGAAGTTGAAGTTGAAGTTGAAGGTGAAGTTAAAGTTGAAAATGAAGTTGGAATTGAAGTTGAAGTTGAAGTTAAAGTTGAATTTGAAGTTGAATTCGAAGTTGAAGTTGAAGTTAAAGTTGAAGTTGAATTTGAAGTTGAAGTTGAAGTTGAAGTTGAATTTGAAGTTGAATTTGAAGTTGAAGTTGAAGTTGAAGTTGAAGTTGAAGTTGAAGTTGAAGTTGAAGTTGAAGTTAAAGTTGAATTTGAAGTTGAATTCGAAGTTGAAGTTGAAGTTAAAGTTGAAGTTAAAGTTGAAGTTAAAGTTGAAGTTGAAATTGAAGTTGAAGTTGAAAATGAAGTTGAAGTTGAAATTGAAGTTGAAGTTGAAGTTAAAGTTGAAGTTGAAATTGAAGTTGACGTTAAAGTTGAAATTGAAGTTGAAGTTGAAATTGAATTTGAAATTGAAATTGAAGTAGAAGTTGAAGTTGAAGTTGAAGTTAAGTTTGAAATTGAAGTTTAAGTTTAAGTTAAACTTGAAGTTGAAGTTGAATTTGAAGTTGAAGTTGAAGTTGAATTTGAAGTTGAAGTTCAAGTTGAAGTTGAAGTTGAAGTTGAAGTTGAAGGTAAAGTTGAAGTTGAATTTGAAGTTGAAGTTGAAGTTGAATTTGAAGTTGAAGTTGAAGTTAAAGTTGAAGATGAAGTTGAAGTTGAAGTTGAATTTGAATTCGAAGTTGAAGTTGAAGTTGAAGTTGAAGTTGAAGGTGAAGTTAAAGTTGAAAATGAAGTTGGAATTGAAGTTGAAGTTGAAGTTAAAGTTGAATTTGAAGTTGAATTCGAAGTTGAAGTTGAAGTTAAAGTTGAAGTTGAATTTGAAGTTGAAGTTGAAGTTGAAGTTGAATTTGAAGTTGAATTTGAAGTTGAAGTTGAAGTTGAAGTTGAAGTTGAAGTTGAAGTTGAAGTTGAAGTTAAAGTTGAATTTGAAGTTGAATTCAAAGTTGAAGTTGAAGTTAAAGTTGAAGTTAAAGTTGAAGTTGAAATTGAAGTTGATGTTGAAGTAGAATATGAAGTTGAAGTTGAAGTTGAATTTGAAGTTGAAGTTGAAGTTGAAGTTGAAGTTGAATTTGAAGTTGAAGTTGATGTTGAAGTTAAAGTTGAAGTTGAAGTTGAAGTTGAAGTTGAAATTGAAGTTGAATTTGAAGTTGAAGTTGAAGTTGAAGTTGAAGTTGAAGTTGAAGTTGAAGTTGAAGTTGAAGTTGAAATTGAATTTGAAATTGAAATTGAAGTTGAAGTTGAAGTTGAAGTTAAAGTTGAAGTTGAAGTTGAAATTGAAGTTGAAGTTGAAATTGAAGTTGATCTTAAAGTTTAAATTGAAGTTAATGTTGAAATTGAATTTGAAATTGAATTTGAAGTTGAAGTTAAGTTTGAAATTGAAGTTTATGTTTAAGTTTGAAATTGAAGTTGAAGTTGAAATTGAAGTTGAAGTTAAAGTTGAAATTGAAGTTGAAATTGAAGTTGAAGTTGAAATTGAAGTTGAACTTAAAGTTGAAAATGAAGTTGAAGTTGAAGTTGAAATTGAAGTTGAAGTTGAAATTGAAGTTGAAGTAAAAATTGAAATTGAAATTGAAGTTGAAGTTGAAATTGAATTTGAAATTCAAATTGAAGTTGAAGTTGAAGTTGAAGTTAAGTTTGAAATTGAAGTTTAAGTTGAAGTTGAAGTTGAAATTGAAGTTGAAGTTGAAAATGAAGTTGAAGTTGAAATTGAAGTTGAAGTTGAAGTTAAAGTTGAAATTGAAGTTGAAGTTGAAATTGAATTTGAAATTGAAGTTGAAGTTGAAATTAAAATTGAAGTTGAACTTAAAGTTGAAAATGAAGTTGAAGTTGAAGTTGAAATTGAAGTTGAAGTTGAAATTGAAGTTGACGTTAAAGTTGAAATTGAAGTTGAAGTTGAAATTGAATTTGAAATTGAAATTGAAGTAGAAGTTGAAGTTGAAGTTAAGTTTGAAATTGAAGTTTAAGTTTAAGTTAAAGTTGAAGTTGAAGTTGAATTTGAAGTTGAAGTTGAAGTTGAATTTGAAGTTGAAGTTGAAGTTGAAGTTGAAGTTGAAGTTGAAGTTGAAGTTGAAGTTGAAGGTGAAGTTGAAGTTGAATTTGAATTTGAAGTTGAAGTTGAATTTGAAGTTGAAGTTGAAGTTAAAGTTGAAGATGAAGTTGAAGTTGAAGTTGAATTTGAATTCGAAGTTTAAGTTGAAGTTGAAGTTGAAGTTGAAGTTGAAGTTGAAGGTGAAGTTAAAGTTGAAAATGAAGTTGGAATTGAAGTTGAAGTTGAAGTTAAAGTTGAATTTGAAGTTGAATTCGAAGTTGAAGTTGAAGTTAAAGTTGAAGTTAAAGTTGAAGTTGAAATTGAAGTTGATGTTGAAATAGAATATGAAGTTGAAGTTGAAGTTGAATTTGAAGTTGAAGTTGAAGTTGAAGTTGAAGTTGAAGTTGAAGTTGAAGTTGAAGTTGAAGTTAAAGTTGAATTTGAAGTTCAATTCGAAGTTGAAGTTGAAGTTAAAGTTGAAGTTAAAGTTGAAGTTGAAATTGAAGTTGATGTTGAAGTAGAATATGAAGTTGAAGTTGAAGTTGAATTTCGAGTTGAAGTTGAAGTTGAAGTTAAAGTTGAATTTGAAGTTGAATTCGAAGTTGAAGTTGAAGTTAAAGTTGAAGTTAAAGTTGAAGTTGAAATTGAAGTTGATGTTGAAGTAGAATATGAAGTTGAAATTGAAGTTGAAGTTGAAGTTGAAGTTGAAGTTAAAGTTGAAGATGAAGTTGAAGTTGAAGTTGAATTTGAAGTTGAAGTTGAAGTTGAATTTGAAGTTGAAGTTGAAGTTGAAGTTGAAGTTGAAGTTGAAGTTGAAGTTGAAGGTTAAGTTAAAGTTGAAAATGAAGTTGGAATTGAAGTTGAAGTTGAAGTTGAAGTTGAAATTGAAGTTGAAGTTGAAAATGAAGTTTAAGTTGAAATTGAAGTTGAAGTTGAAGTTAAAGTTGAAATTGAAGTTGAAGTTGAAATTGAATTTGAAATTGAAGTTGAAGTTGAAATTCAAATTGAAGTTGAACTTAAAGTTGAAAATGAAGTTGAAGTTGAAGTTGAAATTGAAGTTGAAGTTGAAATTGAAGTTGAAGTTAAAGTTGAAATTGAAGTTGAAGTTGAAATTGAATTTGAAATTGAAATTGAAGTAGAAGTTGAAGTTGAAGTTAAGTTTGAAATTGAAGTTTAAGTTTAAGTTAAAGTTGAAGTTGAAGTTGAATTTGAAGTTGAAGTTGAAGTTGAATTTGAAGTTGAAGTTGAAGTTGAAGTTGAAGTTGAAGTTGAAGTTGAAGTTGAAGGTGAAGTTGAAGTTGAATTTGAAGTTGAAGTTGAAGTTTAATTTGAAGTTGAAGTTGAAGTTAAAGTTGAAGATGAAGTTGAAGTTGAAGATGAATTTGAAGTTAAAGTTGAAGTTGAAGTTGAAGTTGAAGTTGAAATTGAAGGTGAAGTTAAAGTTGAAAATGAAATTGGAATTGAAGTTGAAGTTGAAGTTAAAGTTGAATTTGAAGTTGAATTCGAAGTTGAAGTTGAAGTTAAAGTTGAAGTTAAAGTTGAAGTTGAAATTGAAGTTGATGTTGAAATAGAATATGAAGTTGAAGTTGAAGTTGAATTTGAAGTTGAATTTGAAGTTGAAGTTGAAGTTGAAGTTAAAGTTGAATTTGAAGTTGAATTCGAAGTTGAAGTTGAAGTTAAAGTTGTAGTTAAAGTTGAAATTGAAATTGAAGTTGATGTTGAAGTAGAATATGAAGTTGAAGTTGAAGTTGAATTTGAAGTTGAAGTTGAAGTTGAAGTTGAAGTTGAAGTTGAAGATGAAGTTGAAGTTAAAGTTGAATTTGAAGTTGAATTCGAAGTTGAAGTTGAAGTTAAAGTTGAAGTTAAAGTTGAAGTTGAAATTGAAGTTGATGTTGAAGTAGAATATGAAGTTGAAGTTGAAGTTGAATTTGAAGTTGAAGTTGAAGTTGAAGTTGAAGTTGAATTTGAAGTTGAAGTTGATGTTGAAGTTAAAGTTGAAGTTGAAGTTGAAGTTGAAGTTGAAGTTGAATTTGAAGTTGAAGTTGAAGTTGAAGTTGAAGTTGAAGTTGAAGTTGAAGTTGAAGTTGAAAATGAATTTGAAATTGAAATTGAAGTTGAAGTTGAAGTTGAAGTTGAAGTTAAAGTTGTAATTGAAGTTGAAGTTAAAATTGAATTTGAAATTGAATTTGAAGTTGAAGTTAAGTTTGAAATTGAAGTTTATGTTTAAGTTTGAAATTGAAGTTGAAGTTGAAATTGAAGTTGAAGTTGAAATTGAAGTTGAAGTTGAAATTGAAGTTGATCTTAAAGTTGAAATTGAAGTTAATGTTGAAATTGAATTTGAAATTGAATTTGAAGTTGAAGTTAAGTTTGAAATTGAAGTTTATGCTTAAGTTTGAAATTGAAGTTGAAGTTGAAGTTGAAGTTGAAGTTGAAATTGAATTTGAAATTGAAATTGAAGTTGAAGTTGAAGTTGAAGTTAAAGTTGAAATTGAAGTTGAAGTTAAAATTAAATTTGAAATTGAATTTGAAGTTGAAGTTAAGTTTGAAATTGAAGTTTATGTTTAAGTTTGAAATTGAAGTTGAAGTTGAAATTGAAGTTGAAGTTAAAGTTGAAATTGAAGTTGAAATTGAAGTTGAAGTTGAAATTGAAGTTGAAGTTGAAGTTGAAGTTGAAGGTGAAGTTGAAGTTGAATTTGAAGTTGAAGTTGAAGTTGAATTTGAAGTTGAAGTTGAAGTTAAAGTTGAAGATGAAGTTGAAGTTGAAGTTGAATTTGAAGTTGAAGTTGAAGTTGAAGTTGAAGTTGAAGTTGAAGTTGAAATTGAAGTTGAAGTTGAAAATGGAGTTGAAGTTGAAATTGAAGTTGAAGTTGAAGTTAAAGTTGAAATTGAAGTTGAAGTTGAAATTGAATTTGAAATTGAAGTTGAAGTTGAAATTGAAGTTGAAGTTAAAGTTGAAATTGAAGTTGAAATTGAAGTTGAAGTTGAAATTGAAGTTGAACTTAAAGTTGAAAATGAAGTTGAAGTTGAAGTTGAAATTGAAGTTGAAGTTGAAATTGAAGTTGAAGTTAAAGTTGAAATTGAAGTTGAAGTTGAAATTGAATTTGAAATTGAAATTGAAGTTGAAGTTGAAGTTGAAGTTAAGTTTGAAATTGAAGTTTAAGTTTAAGTTAAAGTTGAAGTTGAAGTTGAATTTGAAGTTGAAGTTGAAGTTGAATTTGAAGTTGAAGTTGAAGTTGAAGTTGAAGTTGAAGTTGAAGTTGAAGTTGAAGGTGAAGTTGAAGTTGAATTTGAAGTTGAAGTTGAAGTTGAATTTGAAGTTGAAGTTGAAGTTAAAGTTGAAGATGAAGTTGAAGTTGAAGTTGAATTTGAAGTTGAAGTTGAAGTTGAAGTTGAAGTTGAAGTTGAAGTTGAAGGTGAAGTTAAAGTTGAAAATGAAGTTGGAATTGAAGTTGAAGTTGAAGTTGAAGTTGAAATTGAAGTTGAAGTTGAAAATGAAGTTGAAGTTGAAATTGAAGTTGAAGTTGAAGTTAAAGTTGAAGTTGAAGTTAAAGTTGAAGTTGCAGTTGAAGTTGAAGTTGAAGTTGAAATTGGATTTGAATTGAAGTTGAAGTTAAAGTTGAAATTGAAGTTGAAGTTGTAGTTGAAGTTGAAGTTGAAGTTGAACTTGAACTTGAACTTGAACTTGAACTTGAACTTAAAGTTGAAGTTAAATTTGAAATTGAAGTATAAGTTGAAGTTGAAGTAAAGTTTGAAATTGAAGTTGAAGTTTAAGTTAAGGTTGAAATTGAAGTATAGGTTCAAATGAAATTTGAAGTTGAAATTGAAGTTGAAGTTGAAGTTTAAGTTGAAGTTGAAGTTGAAGTTAAAGTTGAACTTGAACTTGAACTTGAACTTAAAGTTGAAGATAAATTTGAAATTGAAGTATAAGTTGAAATGAAATTTGAAATTGAAATTGAAGTTGAAGTTGATTTTGAAGTTGAAGTTGAAATTGAGGTTGAAATTTAAGTTGAAGTTGAAGTTAAGGTCGAATTTGAAGTTGAATTTGAAGTTAAAATTGAAGTTGAAGTTGAAGTTGAATTTAGAGTTGAAGTTGAACTTGAAGTTGAAGTTGAAGTTGAAGTGGAAGTCGAAGACAAAATTGCAGTTGAAGTTAAATTTGAAATTGAAGTTGAAATTGAAGTTTAAGTTGAAGTGGAATTTGAAGTTGAAGTTGAAGTTCAACTTCAAGTTCAAGTTTAATTTGAAGTTGAAGTTGAAGTTAAAGTTGAAGTTGAAGTTGAAGTTGAAGTTGCAGTTGAAGTTGAAGTTGAAGTTGAAATTGGATTTGAATTGAAGTTAAAGTTAAAGTTGAAATTGAAGTTGAAGTTGTAGTTGAAGTTGAAGTTAAAGTTGAAGTTAAAGTTGAAGTTGAAATTGAAGTTGATGTTGAAGTAGAATATGAAGTTGAAGTTGAAGTTGAATTTGAAGTTGAAGTTGAAGTTGAAGTTGAAGTTGAATTTGAAGTTGAAGTTGAAGTTGAAGTTAAAGTTGAAGTTGAAGTTTAAGTTGAAGTTAAAGTTGAAGTTGAATTTGAAGTTGAAGTTGAAGTTGAAGTTGAAGTTGAAGTTGAAATTGAAGTTGAAGTTAAAATTGAATTTGAAATTGAATTTGAAGTTGAAGTTAAGTTTGAAATTGAAGTTTATGTTTAAGTTTGAAATTGAAGTTGAAGTTGAAATTGAAGTTGAAGTTGAAATTGAAGTTGAAGTTGAAATTGAAGTTGATCTTAAAGTTGAAATTGAAGTTAAAGTTGAAATTGAATTTGAAATTGAATTTGAAGTTGAAGTTAAGTTTGAAATTGAAGTTTATGTTTAAGTTTGAAATTGAAGTTGAAGTTGAAATTGAAGTTGAAGTTAAAGTTGAAATTGAAGTTGAAATTGAAGTTGAAGTTGAAATTGAAGTTGAACTTAAAGTTGAAAATGAAGTTGAAGTTGAAGTTGAAGTTGAAGTTGAAGTTGAAATTGAAGTTGAAGTTAAAGTTGAAATTGAAGTTGAAGTTGAAATTAAATTTGAAATTGAAATTGAAGTTGAAGTTGAAGTTGAAGTTAACTTTGAAATTGAAGTTTAAGTTTAAGTTAAAGTTGAAGTTGAAGTTGAATTTGAAGTTGAAGTTGAAGTTGAATTTGAAGTTGAAGTTGAAGTTGAAGTTGAAGTTGAAGTTGAAGTTGAAGTTAAAGTTGAAGATGAAGTTGAAGTTGAAGATGAATTTGAAGTTGAAGTTGAAGTTGAAGTTGAAGTTGAAGTTGAAGGTGAAGTTAAAGTTGAAAATGAAGTTGGAATTGAAGTTGAAGTTGAAGTTAAAGTTGAATTTGAAGTTGAATTCGAAGTTGAAGTTGAAGTTAAAGTTGAAGTTAAAGTTGAAGTTGAAATTGAAGTTGATGTTGAAATAGAATATGAAGTTGAAGTTGAAGTTGAATTTGAAGTTGAATTTGAAGTTGAAGTTGAAGTTGAAGTTAAAGTTGAATTTGAAGTTGAATTCGAAGTTGAAGTTGAAGTTAAAGTTGAAGTTAAAGTTGAAATTGAAATTGAAGTTGATGTTGAAGTAGAATATGAAGTTGAAGTTGAAGTTGAATTTGAAGTTGAAGTTGAAGTTAAAGTTGAATTTGAAGTTGAATTCGAAGTTGAAGTTGAAGTTAAAGTTGAAGTTAAAGTTGAAGTTGAAATTGAAGTTGATGTTGAAGTAGAATATGAAGTTGAAGTTGAAGTTGAATTTGAAGTTGAAGTTGAAGTTGAAGTTGAAGTTGAAGTTGAAGTTGAAGTTGAAGTTAAAGTTGAATTTGAAGTTGAATTCGAAGTTGAAATTGAAGTTAAAGTTGAAGTTAAAGTTGAAGTTGAAATTGAAGTTGATGTTGAAGTAGAATATGAAGTTGAAGTTGAAGTTGAATTTGAAGTTGAAGTTGAAGTTGAAGTTGAAGTTGAATTTGAAGTTGAAGTTGATGTTGAAGTTGATGTTGAAGTTAAAGTTGATGGTGAAGTTGAAGTTGAAGTTGAAGTTGAAGTTGAATTTGAAGTTGAAGTTGAAGTTGAAGTTGAAGTTGAAGTTGAAGTTGAAGTTGAAAATGAATTTGAAATTGAAATTGAAGTTGAAGTTGAAGTTGAAGTTGAAGTTAAAGTTGAAATTGAAGTTGAAGTTAAAATTGAATTTGAAATTGAATTTGAAGTTGAAGTTAAGTTTGAAATTGAAGTTTATGTTTAAGTTTGAAATTGAAGTTGAAGTTGAAATTGAAGTTGAAGTTGAAATTGAAGTTGAAGTTGAAATTGAAGTTGATCTTAAAGTTGAAATTGAAGTTAATGTTGAAATTGAATTTGAAATTGAATTTGAAGTTGAAGTTAAGTTTGAAATTGAAGTTTATGCTTAAGTTTAAAATTGAAGTTGAAGTTGAAGTTGAAGTTGAAGTTGAAATTGAATTTGAAATTGAAATTGAAGTTGAAGTTGAAGTTGAAGTTAAAGTTGAAATTGAAGTTGAAGTTAAAATTAAATTTGAAATTGAATTTGAAGTTGAAGTTAAGTTTGAAATTGAAGTTTATGTTTAAGTTTGAAATTGAAGTTGAAGTTGAAATTGAAGTTGAAGTTAAAGTTGAAATTGAAGTTGAAATTGAAGTTGAAGTTGAAATTGAAGTTGAACTTAAAGTTGAAAATGAAGTTGAAGTTGAAGTTGAAATTGAAGTTGAAGTTGAAATTGAATTTGAAATTGAAATTGAAGTTGAAGTTGAAGTTGAAGTTAAGTTTGAAATTGAAGTTTAAGTGTAAGTTAAAGTTGAAGTTGAAGTTGAATTTGAAGTTGAAGTTGAAGTTGAATTTGAAGTTGAAGTTGAAGTTGAAGTTGAAGTTGAAGTTGAAGTTGAAGGTGAAGTTGAAGTTGAATTTGAAGTTGAAGTTGAAGTTGAATTTGAAGTTGAAGTTGAAGTTAAAGTTGAAGATGAAGTTGAAGTTGAAGTTGAATTTGAAGTTGAAGTTGAAGTTGAAGTTGAAGTTGAAGTTGAAGTTGAAGTTGAAGGTGAAGTTAAAGTTGAAAATGAAGTTGGAATTGAAGTTGAAGTTGAAGTTGAAATTGAAGTTGAAGTTGAAAATGAAGTTGAAGTTGAAATTGAAGTTGAAGTTGAAGTTAAAGTTGAAATTGAAGTTGAAGTTGAAATTGAATTTGAAATTGAAGTTGAAGTTGAAATCGAAGTTGAAGTTAAAGTTGAAATTGAAGTTGAAATTGAAGTTGAAGTTGAAATTGAAGTTGAACTTAAAGTTGAAAATGAAGTTGAAGTTGAAGTTGAAATTGAAGTTGAAGTTGAAATTGAAGTTGAAGTTAAAGTTGAAATTGAAGTTGAAGTTGAAATTGAATTTGAAATTGAAATTGAAGTTGAAGTTGAAGTTGAAGTTAAGTATGAAATTGAAGTTTAAGTTTAAGTTAAAGTTGAAGTTGAAGTTGAATTTGAAGTTGAAGTTGAAGTTGAATTTGAAGTTGAAGTTGAAGTTGAAGTTGAAGTTGAAGTTGAAGTTGAAGTTGAAGGTGAAGTTGAAGTTGAATTTGAAGTTGAAGTTGAAGTTGAATTTGAAGTTGAAGTTGAAGTTAAAGTTGAAGATGAAGTTGAAGTTGAAGTTGAATTTGAAGTTGAAGTTGAAGTTGAAGTTGAAGTTGAAGTTGAAGTTGAAGGTGAAGTAAAGTTGAAAATGAAGTTGGAATTGAAGTTGAAGTTGAAGTTGAAGTTGAAATTGAAGTTGAAGTTGAAAATGAAGTTGAAGTTGAAATTGAAGTTGAAGTTGAAGTTAAATTTGAAGTTGAAGTTGAAGTTGAAGTTGCAGTTGAAGTTGAAGTTGAAGTTGAAATTGGATTTGAATTGAAGTTAAAGTTAAAGTTGAAATTGAAGTTGAAGTTGTAGTTGAAGTTGAAATTGAAGTTGATTTTAGAGTTGAAGTTGAATTTGAAGTTGAGTTTGAAGTTGAATTTGAAGTTGAATTTGAAGTTGAATTTGAAGTTGAATTTGAAGTTGAACTTGGAATTAAAGTTAAAGTTGAAATTGAAGTTGAAGTTGAAATTGAAGTTGAAGTTGAAATTGAAGTTGAAGTTGAACTTGAACTTGAACTTGAACTTGAACTTGAACTTAAAGTTGAAGTTAAATTTGAAATTGAAGTATAAGTTGAAGTTGAAGTAAAGTTTGAAATTGAAGTTGAAGTTTAAGTTAAGGTTGAAATTGAAGTATAGGTTCAAATGAAATTTGAAGTTGAAATTGAAGTTGAAGTTGAAGTTGAAGTTGAAGTTGAAGTTAAAGTTGAACTTGAACTTGAACTTGAACTTAAAGTTGAAGTTAAATTTGAAATTGAAGTATAAGTTGAAATGAAATTTGAAATTGAAATTGAAGTTGAAGTTCATTTTGAAGTTGAAGTTGAAATTGAGGTTGAAATTTAAGTTGAAGTTGAAGTTAAGGTCGAATTTGAAGTTGAATTTGAAGTTAAAATTGAAGTTGAAGTTGAAGTTGAATTTAGAGTTGAAGTTGAACTTGAAGTTGAAGTTGAAGTTGAAGTGGAAGTCGAAGACAAAATTTGCAGTTGAAGTTACATTTGAAATTGAAGTTGAAATTGAAGTTTAAGTTGAAGTTGAAGTTGAAGTTGAAGTTGCAGTTGAAGTTGAAGTTGAAGTTGAAATTGGATTTGAATTGAAGTTAAAGTTAAAGTTGAAATTGATGTTGAAGTTGAAATTGAAGTTGAAGTTGAAATTGAAGGTTGAAGTTGAAGTTAAAGTTGAAATTGAAGTTGAAGTTGAAGTTGAAGTTGAACTTGAACTTTAACTTGAACTTGAACTTGAACTTGAAGTTGAAGTTAAAGTTGAATTTGAAGTTGAATTTGAAGTTGAATTCGAAGTTGAAGTTGAAGTTAAAGTTGAAATTAAAGTTGAAGTTGAAATTGAAGTTGAAGTTAAAGTTGAACTTGAAGTTGAAGTTAAAGTTGAAGTTGAAGTTGAAGTTGAAGTTGAAGTTAAAGTTGAATTTGAAGTTGAATTCGAAGTTGAAGTTGAAGTTAAAGTTGAAGTTAAAGTTGAAGTTGAAGTTGAAGTTAAAGTTGAAGTTAAAGTTGAAGTTGAAGTTGAAGTTAAATTTGAAGTTGAAGTTGAAGTTGAAGTTGAAGTTGAAGTTGAAGTTGAATTTGAAGTTGAAGTTGAAGTTGAAGTTGAAGTTGAATTTGAAGTTGAAGTTGAAGTTGAAGTTGAAGTTGAAGTTGAAGTTGAAGTTGAAGTTGAAGTTGAAGTTGAAGTTGAATTTGAAGTTGAAGTTGAAGTTGAAGTTGAAGTTGAAGTTGAAGTTGAAGTTGAAGTTGAAGTTGAAATTGAATTTGAAATTGAAAATGAAGTTGAAGTTGAAGTTGAAGTTAAAGTTGAAATTGAAGTTGAAGTTAAAATTGAATTTGAAATTGAAGTTGAAGTTGAAGTTAAGTTTGAAATTGAAGTTAATGTTTAAGTTGAAGTTGAAGTTTAATTTGAAATTGAAGTTGAAGTTAAAGTTGAAATTGAAGTTGAAGTTGAAATTGAATTTGAAATTGAAATTGAAGTTGAAATTGAAGTTGAAATTGAAGTTGAAATTGAAGTTGAAATTGAAGTTGAAGTTAAAGTTGAATTTGAAATTAAAGTTGAAGTTCAAGTTGAAGTTAAGTTTGAAATTGAAGTTGAAGTTGAAATTGAAGTTGAAGTTGAAATTGAAGTTGAAGTTGAAATTGAAGTTGAAGTTGAAATTGAAGTTGAAGTTGAAATTGAAGTTGAACTTAAAGTTGAAATTGAAGTTGAAGTTGAAATTGAATTTGAAATTGAAGTTGAAGTTGAAATTGAAGTTGAAGTTAAAGTTGAAATTGAAGTTGAAGTATAAATTGAATTTGAAATTGAAATTGAAGTTGAAATTGAAGTTGATGTTGAAGTTGAAGTTGAAGTTGAAGTTGAAATTGAATTTGAAATTGAAATTGAAGTTGAAGTTGAAGTTAAAGTTGAAATTGAAGTTGAAGTTAAAATTGAATTTGAAATTGAAGTTGAAGTTGAAGTTAAGTTTGAAATTGAAGTTTAAGTTTAATTTTAAGTTGAAGTTGAAGTTGAAATTGAAGTTGAAGTTGAAGTTGAAATTAAATTTGAAATTAAAATTGAAGTTGAAATTGAAGTTGAAGTTAAAGTTGAATTTGAAATTAAAGTTGAAGTTGAAGTTGAATTTAGAGTTGAAGTTGAACTTAAAGTTGAAATTGAAGTTGAAGTTGAAATTGAATTTGAAATTGAAGTTGAAGTTGAAATTGAAGTTGAAGTTAAAGTTGAAATTGAAGTTGAAGTATAAATTGAATTTGAAATTGAAATTGAAGTTGAAATTGAAGTTGATGTTGAAGTTGAAGTTGAAGTTGAAGTTGAAATTGAATTTGAAATTGAAATTGAAGTTGAAGTTGAAGTTAAAGTTGAAATTGAAGTTGAAGTTAAAATTGAATTTGAAATTGAAGTTGAAGTTGAAGTTAAGTTTGAAATTGAAGTTTAAGTTTAATTTTAAGTTGAAGTTGAAGTTGAAATTGAAGTTGAAGTTGAAGTTGAAATTAAATTTGAAATTAAAATTGAAGTTGAAATTGAAGTTGAAGTTAAAGTTGAATTTGAAATTAAAGTTGAAGTTGAAGTTGAATTTAGAGTTGAAGTTGAACTTGAAGTTGAAGTTGAAGTTGAAGTAGAAGTCGAAGACAAAATTGCAGTTGAAGTTAAATTTGAAATTGAAGTTGAAATTGAAGTTTTAGTTGCAGGTGAAGTTGAAGTTGAAGTTGAAATTGAAGTTTAAGTTGAAGTGGAATTTGAAGTTGAAGTTGAAGTTCAAGTTCAAGTTGAAGTTGAATTTGAAGTTAAAGTTGAAGTTGAAGTTGAAGTTGAAGTTGCAGTTGAAGTTGAAGTTGAAGTTGAAATTGGATTTGAATTGAAGTTAAAGTTAAAGTTGAAATTGAAGTTGAAGTTGTAGTTGAAGTTGAAATTGAAGTTGAAGTTGAAGTTAAGTTTGAAATTGAAGTTTAAGTTTAAGTTGAAGTTGAAGTTGAAGTTGAAGTTGAAGTTGATGTTGAAGTTGAAGTTGAATTTGAAATTAAATTTGAAATTAAAATTGAAGTTGTAATTGAAGTTGAAGATAAAGTTGAATTTGAAATTGAAGTTGAAGTTGAAGTTAAGTTTGAAATTGAAGTTTATGTTTAAGTTTGAAATTGAAGTTGAAGTTGAAATTGAAGTTGAAGTTGAAATTGAAGTTGAAGTTGAAATTGAAGTTGATCTTAAAGTTGAAATTGAAGTTAATGTTGAAATTGAATTTGAAATTGAATTTGAAGTTGAAGTTTATGCTTAAGTTTGAAATTGAAGTTGAAGTTGAAGTTGAAGTTGAAGTTGAAATTGAATTTGAAATTGAAGTTGAAGTTGAAGTTGAAGTTAAAGTTGAAATTGAAGTTGAAGTTAAAATTAAATTTGAAATTGAATTTGAAGTTGAAGTTAAGTTTGAAATTGAAGTTTATGTTTAAGTTTGAAATTGAAGTTGAAGTTGAAATTGAAGTTGAAGTTAAAGTTGAAATTGAAGTTGAAATTGAAGTTGAAGTTGAAATTGAAGTTGAACTTAAAGTTGAAAATGAAGTTGAAGTTGAAGTTGAAATTGAAGTTGAAGTTGAAATTGAATTTGAAATTGAAATTGAAGTTGAAGTTGAAGTTGAAGTTAAGTTTGAAATTTAAGTTTAAGTTTAAGTTAAAGTTGAAGTTGAAGTTGAATTTGAAGTTGAAGTTGAAGTTGAATTTGAAGTTGAAGTTGAAGGTGAAGTTGAAGTTGAATTTGAAGTTGAAGTTGAAGTTGAATTTGAAGTTGAAGTTGAAGTTAAAGTTGAAGATGAAGTTGAAGTTGAAGTTGAATTTGAAGTTGAAGTTGAAGTTGAAGTTGAAGTTGAAGTTGAAGTTGAAGGTGAAGTTAAAGTTGAAAATGAAGTTGGAATTGAAGTTGAAGTTGAAGTTGAAGTTGAAATTGAAGTTGAAGTTGAAAATGAAGTTGAAGTTGAAATTGAAGTTGAAGTTGAAGTTAAAGTTGAAATTGAAGTTGAAGTTGAAATTGAATTTGAAATTGAAGTTGAAGTTGAAATCGAAGTTGAAGTTAAAGTTGAAATTGAAGTTGAAGTTAAAATTAAATTTGAAATTGAATTTGAAGTTGAAGTTAAGTTTGAAATTGAAGTTTATGTTTAAGTTTGAAATTGAAGTTGAAGTTGAAATTGAAGTTGAAGTTAAAGTTGAAATTGAAGTTGAAATTGAAGTTGAAGTTGAAATTGAAGTTGAACTTAAAGTTGAAAATGAAGTTGAAGTTGAAGTTGAAATTGAAGTTGAAATTGAAGTTGAAGTTGAAATTGAATTTGAAATTGAAATTGAAGTTGAAGTTGAAGTTGAAGTTAAGTTTGAAATTTAAGTTTAAGTTTAAGTTAAAGTTGAAGTTGAAGTTGAATTTGAAGTTGAAGTTGAAGTTGAATTTGAAGTTGAAGTTGAAGTTGAAGTTGAAGTTGAAGTTGAAGTTGAAGGTGAAATTGAAGTTGAAGTTGAAATTGAATTTGAAATTGAAATTGAAGTTGAAGTTGAAAATGAAGTTGAAGTTGAAGTTGAAATTGAAGTTGAAGTTGAAATTGAATTTGAAATTGAAATTGAAGTTGAAGTTGAAGTTGAAGTTAAGTTTGAAATTGAAGTTTAAGTTTAAGTTAAAGTTGAAGTTGAAGTTGAATTTGAAGTTGAAGTTGAAGTTGAATTTGAAGTTGAAGTTGAAGTTGAAGTTGAAGTTGAAGTTGAAGTTGAAGTTGAAGGTGAAGTTGAAGTTGAATTTGAAGTTGAAGTTGAAGTTGAATTTGAAGTTGAAGTTGAAGTTAAAGTTGAAGATGAAGTTGAAGTTGAAGTTGAATTTGAAGTTGAAGTTGAAGTTGAAGTTGAAGTTGAAGTTGAAGGTGAAGTTAAAGTTGAAAATGAAGTTGGAATTGAAGTTGAAGTTGAAGTTGAAGTTGAAATTGAAGTTGAAGTTGAAAATGAAGTTGAAGTTGAAATTGAAGTTGAAGTTGAAGTTAAAGTTGAAATTGAAGTTGAAGTTGAAATTGAATTTGAAATTGAAGTTGAAGTTGAAATCGAAGTTGAAGTTAAAGTTGAAATTGAAGTTGAAATTGAAGTTGAAGTTGAAATTGAAGTTGAACTTAAAGTTGAAAATGAAGTTGAAGTTGAAGTTGAAATTGAAGTTGAAGTTGAAATTGAAGTTGAAGTTAAAGTTGAAATTGAAGTTGAAGTTGAAATTGAATTTGAAATTGAAATTGAAGTTGAAGTTGAAGTTGAAGTTAAGTTTGAAATTGAAGTTTAAGTTTAAGTTAAAGTTGAAGTTGAAGTTGAATTTGAAGTTGAAGTTGAAGTTGAATTTGAAGTTGAAGTTGAAGTTGAAGTTGAAGTTGAAGTTGAAGTTGAAGTTGAAGGTGAAGTTGAAGTTGAATTTGAAGTTGAAGTTGAAGTTGAATTTGAAGTTGAAGTTGAAGTTAAAGTTGAAGATGAAGTTGAAGTTGAAGTTGAATTTGAAGTTAAAGTTGAAGTTGAAGTTGAAGTTGAAGTTGAAGGTGAAGTTAAAGTTGAAAATGAAGTTGGAATTGAAGTTGAAGTTGAAGTTGAAGTTGAAATTGAAGTTGAAGTTGAAAATGAAGTTGAAGTTGAAATTGAAGTTGAAGTTGAAGTTAAAGTTGAAATTGAAGTTGAAGTTGAAATTGAATTTGAAATTGAAGTTGAAGTTGAAATCGAAGTTGAAGTTAAAGTTGAAATTGAAGTTGAAGTTAAAATTAAATTTGAAATTGAATTTGAAGTTGAAGTTAAGTTTGAAATTGAAGTTTATGTTTAAGTTTGAAATTGAAGTTGAAGTTGAAATTGAAGTTGAAGTTAAAGTTGAAATTGAAGTTGAAATTGAAGTTGAAGTTGAAATTGAAGTTGAACTTAAAGTTGAAAATGAAGTTGAAGTTGAAGTTGAAATTGAAGTTGAAATTGAAGTTGAAGTTGAAATTGAATTTGAAATTGAAATTGAAGTTGAAGTTGAAGTTGAAGTTAAGTTTGAAATTTAAGTTTAAGTTTAAGTTAAAGTTGAAGTTGAAGTTGAATTTGAAGTTGAAGTTGAAGTTGAATTTGAAGTTGAAGTTGAAGTTGAAGTTGAAGTTGAAGTTGAAGTTGAAGGTGAAATTGAAGTTGAAGTTGAAATTGAATTTGAAATTGAAATTGAAGTTGAAGTTGAAAATGAAGTTGAAGTTGAAGTTGAAATTGAAGTTGAAGTTGAAATTGAATTTGAAATTGAAATTGAAGTTGAAGTTGAAGTTGAAGTTAAGTTTGAAATTGAAGTTTAAGTTTAAGTTAAAGTTGAAGTTGAAGTTGAATTTGAAGTTGAAGTTGAAGTTGAATTTGAAGTTGAAGTTGAAGTTGAAGTTGAAGTTGAAGTTGAAGTTGAAGTTGAAGGTGAAGTTGAAGTTGAATTTGAAGTTGAAGTTGAAGTTGAATTTGAAGTTGAAGTTGAAGTTAAAGTTGAAGATGAAGTTGAAGTTGAAGTTGAATTTGAAGTTGAAGTTGAAGTTGAAGTTGAAGTTGAAGTTGAAGTTGAAGGTGAAGTTAAAGTTGAAAATGAAGTTGGAATTGAAGTTGAAGTTGAAATTGAAGTTGAAGTTGAAAATGAAGTTGAAGTTGAAATTGAAGTTGAAGTTGAAGTTAAAGTTGAAATTGAAGTTGAAGTTGAAATTGAATTTGAAATTGAAGTTGAAGTTGAAATCGAAGTTGAAGTTAAAGTTGAAATTGAAGTTGAAATTGAAGTTGAAGTTGAAATTGAAGTTGAACTTAAAGTTGAAAATGAAGTTGAAGTTGAAGTTGAAATTGAAGTTGAAGTTGAAATTGAAGTTGAAGTTAAAGTTGAAATTGAAGTTGAAGTTGAAATTGAATTTGAAATTGAAATTGAAGTTGAAGTTGAAGTTGAAGTTAAGTTTGAAATTGAAGTTTAAGTTTAAGTTAAAGTTGAAGTTGAAGTTGAATTTGAAGTTGAAGTTGAAGTTGAATTTGAAGTTGAAGTTGAAGTTGAAGTTGAAGTTGAAGTTGAAGTTGAAGTTGAAGGTGAAGTTGAAGTTGAATTTGAAGTTGAAGTTGAAGTTGAATTTGAAGTTGAAGTTGAAGTTGAAGTTAAAGTTGAAGATGAAGTTGAAGTTGAAGTTGAATTTGAAGTTGAAGTTGAAGTTGAAGTTGAAGTTGAAGTTGAAGTTGAAGGTGAAGTTAAAGTTGAAAATGAAGTTGGAATTGAAGTTGAAGTTGAAGTTGAAGTTGAAATTGAAGTTGAAGTTGAAATTGAAGTTGAAGTTGAAGTTAAATTTGAAGTTGAAGTTGAAGTTGAAGTTGCAGTTGAAGTTGAAGTTGAAGTTGAAATTGGATTTGAATTGAAGTTAAAGTTAAAGTTGAAATTGAAGTTGAAGTTGTAGTTGAAGTTGAAATTGAAGTTGATTTTAGAGTTGAAGTTGAATTTGAAGTTGAGTTTGAAGTTGAATTTGAAGTTGAATTTGAAGTTGAATTTGAATTTGAATTTGAAGTTGAACTTGGAATTAAAGTTAAAGTTGAAATTGAAGTTGAAGTTGAAATTGAAGTTGAAGTTGAAATTGAAGTTGAAGTTGAACTTGAACTTGAACTTGAACTTGAACTTGAACTTAAAGTTGAAGTTAAATTTGAAATTGAAGTATAAGTTGAAGTTGAAGTAAAGTTTGAAATTGAAGTTGAAGTTTAAGTTAAGGTTGAAATTGAAGTATAGGTTCAAATGAAATTTGAAGTTGAAATTGAAGTTGAAGTTGAAGTTGAAGTTGGAGTTGAAGTTAAAGTTGAACTTGAACTTGAACTTGAACTTAAAGTTGAAGTTAAATTTGAAATTGAAGTATAAGTTGAAATGAAATTTGAAATTGAAATTGAAGTTGAAGTTCATTTTGAAGTTGAAGTTGAAATTGAGGTTGAAATTTAAGTTGAAGTTGAAGTTAAGGTCGAATTTGAAGTTGAATTTGAAGTTAAAATTGAAGTTGAAGTTGAAGTTGAATTTAGAGTTGAAGTTGAACTTGAAGTTGAAGTTGAAGTTGAAGTGGAAGTCGAAGACAAAATTGCAGTTGAAGTTAAATTTGAAATTGAAGTTGAAATTGAAGTTTAAGTTGAAGTGGAATTTGAAGTTGAAGTTCAAGATCAAGTTCAAGTTCAAGTTTAATTTGAAGTTGAAGTTGAAGTTAAAGTTGAAGTTGAAGTTGAAGTTGAAGTTGCAGTTGAAGTTGAAGTTGAAGTTGAAATTGGATTTGAATTGAAGTTAAAGTTAAAGTTGAAATTGAAGTTGAAGTTGAAATTGAAGTTGAAGTTGAAATTGAAGTTGAAGTTGAAGTTAAAGTTGAAATTGAAGTTGAAGTTGAAGTTGAAGTTGAACTTGAACTTTAACTTTAACTTGAACTTGAACTTGAAGTTGAAGTTGAAGTTGAAGTTAAAGTTGAACTTGAAGTTGAAGTTAAAGTTGAAGTTGAAGTTGAAGTTGAAGTTGAAGTTAAAGTTGAATTTGAAGTTGAATTCGAAGTTGAAGTTGAAGTTAAAGTTGAAGTTAAAGTTGAAGTTGAAGTTGAAGTTAAATTTGAAGTTGAAGTTGAAGTTGAAGTTGAAGTTGAAGTTGAAGTTGAATTTGAATTTGAAGTTGAAGTTGAAGTTGAAGTTGAAGTTGAAGTTGAAGTTGAAGTTGAAGTTGAAGTTGAAGTTGAAGTTGAAGTTGAAGTTGAAGTTGAAGTTGAAGTTGAAGTTGAAGTTGAAGTTGAAGTTGAAGTTGAAGTTGAAGTTGAAGTTGAAGTTGAAGTTGAAGTTGAAGTTGAAGTTGAAATTGAATTTGAAATTGAAAATGAAGTTGAAGTTGAAGTTGAAGTTAAAGTTGAAATTGAAGTTGAAGTTAAAATTGAATTTGAAATTGAAGTTGAAGTTGAAGTTAAGTTTGAAATTGAAGTTAATGTTTAAGTTGAAGTTGAAGTTTAATTTGAAATTGAAGTTGAAGTTAAAGTTGAAATTGAAGTTGAAGTTGAAATTGAATTTGAAATTGAAATTGAAGTTGAAATTGAAGTTGAAGTTAAAGTTGAATTTGAAATTGAAGTTGAAGTTCAAGTTGAAGTTAAGTTTGAAATTGAAGTTGAAGTTGAAATTGAAGTTGAAGTTGAAATTGAAGTTGAAGTTGAAATTGAAGTTGAAATTGAAGTTGAAGTTGAAATTGAAGTTGAAGTTGAAATTGAAGTTGAACTTAAAGTTGAAATTGAAGTTGAAGTTGAAATTGAATTTGAAATTGAAGTTGAAGTTGAAATTGAAGTTGAAGTTAAAGTTGAAATTGAAGTTGAAGTAGAAATTGAATTTGAAATTGAAATTGAAGTTGAAATTGAAGTTGATGTTGAAGTTGAAGTTGAAGTTGAAGTTGAAATTGAAGTTGAAGTTAAAGTTGAAATTGAAGTTGAAGTTGAAATTGAATTTGAAATTGAAATTGAAGTTGAAGTTGAAGTTGAAGTTAAGTTTGAAATTGAAGTTTAAGTTTAAGTTAAAGTTGAAGTTGAAGTTGAATTTGAAGTTGAAGTTGAAGTTGAATTTGAAGTTGAAGTTGAAGTTGAAGTTGAAGTTGAAGTTGAAGTTGAAGTTGAAGGTGAAGTTGAAGTTGAATTTGAAGTTGAAGTTGAAGTTGAATTTGAAGTTGAAGTTGAAGTTGAAGTTAAAGTTGAAGATGAAGTTGAAGTTGAAGTTGAATTTGAAGTTGAAGTTGAAGTTGAAGTTGAAGTTGAAGTTGAAGTTGAAGGTGAAGTTAAAGTTGAAAATGAAGTTGGAATTGAAGTTGAAGTTGAAGTTGAAGTTGAAATTGAAGTTGAAGTTGAAAATGAAGTTGAAGTTGAAATTGAAGTTGAAGTTGAAGTTAAATTTGAAGTTGAAGTTGAAGTTGAAGTTGCAGTTGAAGTTGAAGTTGAAGTTGAAATTGGATTTGAATTGAAGTTAAAGTTAAAGTTGAAATTGAAGTTGAAGTTGTAGTTGAAGTTGAAATTGAAGTTGATTTTAGAGTTGAAGTTGAATTTGAAGTTGAGTTTGAAGTTGAATTTGAAGTTGAATTTGAAGTTGAATTTGAATTTGAATTTGAAGTTGAACTTAAAGTTGAAATTGAAGTTGAAGTTGAAATTTAATTTGAAATTGAAATTGAAGTAGAAGTTGAAGTTGAAGTTAAGTTTGAAATTGAAGTTTAAGTTTAAGTTAAAGTTGAAGTTGAAGTTGAATTTGAAGTTGAAGTTGAAGTTGAATTTGAAGTTGAAGTTGAAGTTGAAGTTGAAGTTGAAGTTGAAGTTGAAGTTGAAGTTGAAGGTGAAGTTGAAGTTGAATTTGAATTTGAAGTTGAAGTTGAATTTGAAGTTGAAGTTGAAGTTAAAGTTGAAGATGAAGTTGAAGTTGAAGTTGAATTTGAATTCGAAGTTTAAGTTGAAGTTGAAGTTGAAGTTGAAGTTGAAGTTGAAGGTGAAGTTAAAGTTGAAAATGAAGTTGGAATTGAAGTTGAAGTTGAAGTTAAAGTTGAATTTGAAGTTGAATTCGAAGTTGAAGTTGAAGTTAAAGTTGAAGTTAAAGTTGAAGTTAAAGTTGAAGTTGAAATTGAAGTTGATGTTGAAATAGAATATGAAGTTGAAGTTGAAGTTGAATTTGAAGTTGAAGTTGAAGTTGAAGTTGAAGTTGAAGTTGAAGTTGAAGTTGAAGTTGAAGTTAAAGTTGAATTTGAAGTTCAATTCGAAGTTGAAGTTGAAGTTAAAGTTGAAGTTAAAGTTGAAGTTGAAATTGAAGTTGATGTTGAAGTAGAATATGAAGTTGAAGTTGAAGTTGAATTTCGAGTTGAAGTTGAAGTTGAAGTTAAAGTTGAATTTGAAGTTGAATTCGAAGTTGAAGTTGAAGTTAAAGTTGAAGTTAAAGTTGAAGTTGAAATTGAAGTTGATGTTGAAGTAGAATATGAAGTTGAAATTGAAGTTGAAGTTGAAGTTGAAGTTGAAGTTAAAGTTGAAGATGAAGTTGAAGTTGAAGTTGAATTTGAAGTTGAAGTTGAAGTTGAATTTGAAGTTGAAGTTGAAGTTGAAGTTGAAGTTGAAGTTGAAGTTGAAGTTGAAGGTTAAGTTAAAGTTGAAAATGAAGTTGGAATTGAAGTTGAAGTTGAAGTTGAAGTTGAAATTGAAGTTGAAGTTGAAAATGAAGTTTAAGTTGAAATTGAAGTTGAAGTTGAAGTTAAAGTTGAAATTGAAGTTGAAGTTGAAATTGAATTTGAAATTGAAGTTGAAGTTGAAATTCAAATTGAAGTTGAACTTAAAGTTGAAAATGAAGTTGAAGTTGAAGTTGAAATTGAAGTTGAAGTTGAAATTGAAGTTGAAGTTAAAGTTGAAATTGAAGTTGAAGTTGAAATTGAATTTGAAATTGAAATTGAAGTAGAAGTTGAAGTTGAAGTTAAGTTTGAAATTGAAGTTTAAGTTTAAGTTAAAGTTGAAGTTGAAGTTGAATTTGAAGTTGAAGTTGAAGTTGAATTTGAAGTTGAAGTTGAAGTTGAAGTTGAAGTTGAAGTTGAAGTTGAAGTTGAAGGTGAAGTTGAAGTTGAATTTGAAGTTGAAGTTGAAGTTTAATTTGAAGTTGAAGTTGAAGTTAAAGTTGAAGATGAAGTTGAAGTTGAAGATGAATTTGAAGTTAAAGTTGAAGTTGAAGTTGAAGTTGAAGTTGAAATTGAAGGTGAAGTTAAAGTTGAAAATGAAGTTGGAATTGAAGTTGAAGTTGAAGTTAAAGTTGAATTTGAAGTTGAATTCGAAGTTGAAGTTGAAGTTAAAGTTGAAGTTAAAGTTGAAGTTGAAATTGAAGTTGATGTTGAAATAGAATATGAAGTTGAAGTTGAAGTTGAATTTGAAGTTGAATTTGAAGTTGAAGTTGAAGTTGAAGTTAAAGTTGAATTTGAAGTTGAATTCGAAGTTGAAGTTGAAGTTAAAGTTGTAGTTAAAGTTGAAATTGAAATTGAAGTTGATGTTGAAGTAGAATATGAAGTTGAAGTTGAAGTTGAATTTGAAGTTGAAGTTGAAGTTGAAGTTGAAGTTGAAGTTGAAGATGAAGTTGAAGTTAAAGTTGAATTTGAAGTTGAATTCGAAGTTGAAGTTGAAGTTAAAGTTGAAGTTAAAGTTGAAGTTGAAATTGAAGTTGATGTTGAAGTAGAATATGAAGTTGAAGTTGAAGTTGAATTTGAAGTTGAAGTTGAAGTTGAAGTTGAAGTTGAATTTGAAGTTGAAGTTGATGTTGAAGTTAAAGTTGAAGTTGAAGTTGAAGTTGAAGTTGAAGTTGAATTTGAAGTTGAAGTTGAAGTTGAAGTTGAAGTTGAAGTTGAAGTTGAAGTTGAAGTTGAAAATGAATTTGAAATTGAAATTGAAGTTGAAGTTGAAGTTGAAGTTGAAGTTAAAGTTGTAATTGAAGTTGAAGTTAAAATTGAATTTGAAATTGAATTTGAAGTTGAAGTTAAGTTTGAAATTGAAGTTTATGTTTAAGTTTGAAATTGAAGTTGAAGTTGAAATTGAAGTTGAAGTTGAAATTGAAGTTGAAGTTGAAATTGAAGTTGATCTTAAAGTTGAAATTGAAGTTAATGTTGAAATTGAATTTGAAATTGAATTTGAAGTTGAAGTTAAGTTTGAAATTGAAGTTTATGCTTAAGTTTGAAATTGAAGTTGAAGTTGAAGTTGAAGTTGAAGTTGAAATTGAATTTGAAATTGAAATTGAAGTTGAAGTTGAAGTTGAAGTTAAAGTTGAAATTGAAGTTGAAGTTAAAATTAAATTTGAAATTGAATTTGAAGTTGAAGTTAAGTTTGAAATTGAAGTTTATGTTTAAGTTTGAAATTGAAGTTGAAGTTGAAATTGAAGTTGAAGTTAAAGTTGAAATTGAAGTTGAAATTGAAGTTGAAGTTGAAATTGAAGTTGAAGTTGAAGTTGAAGTTGAAGGTGAAGTTGAAGTTGAATTTGAAGTTGAAGTTGAAGTTGAATTTGAAGTTGAAGTTGAAGTTAAAGTTGAAGATGAAGTTGAAGTTGAAGTTGAATTTGAAGTTGAAGTTGAAGTTGAAGTTGAAGTTGAAGTTGAAGTTGAAGGTGAAGTTAAAGTTGAAAATGAAGTTGGAATTGAAGTTGAAGTTGAAGTTGAAGTTGAAATTGAAGTTGAAGTTGAAAATGGAGTTGAAGTTGAAATTGAAGTTGAAGTTGAAGTTAAAGTTGAAATTGAAGTTGAAGTTGAAATTGAATTTGAAATTGAAGTTGAAGTTGAAATTGAAGTTGAAGTTAAAGTTGAAATTGAAGTTGAAATTGAAGTTGAAGTTGAAATTGAAGTTGAACTTAAAGTTGAAAATGAAGTTGAAGTTGAAGTTGAAATTGAAGTTGAAGTTGAAATTGAAGTTGAAGTTAAAGTTGAAATTGAAGTTGAAGTTGAAATTGAATTTGAAATTGAAATTGAAGTTGAAGTTGAAGTTGAAGTTAAGTTTGAAATTGAAGTTTAAGTTTAAGTTAAAGTTGAAGTTGAAGTTGAATTTGAAGTTGAAGTTGAAGTTGAATTTGAAGTTGAAGTTGAAGTTGAAGTTGAAGTTGAAGTTGAAGTTGAAGTTGAAGGTGAAGTTGAAGTTGAATTTGAAGTTGAAGTTGAAGTTGAATTTGAAGTTGAAGTTGAAGTTAAAGTTGAAGATGAAGTTGAAGTTGAAGTTGAATTTGAAGTTGAAGTTGAAGTTGAAGTTGAAGTTGAAGTTGAAGTTGAAGGTGAAGTTAAAGTTGAAAATGAAGTTGGAATTGAAGTTGAAGTTGAAGTTGAAGTTGAAATTGAAGTTGAAGTTGAAAATGAAGTTGAAGTTGAAATTGAAGTTGAAGTTGAAGTTAAAGTTGAAGTTGAAGTTAAAGTTGAAGTTGCAGTTGAAGTTGAAGTTGAAGTTGAAATTGGATTTGAATTGAAGTTGAAGTTAAAGTTGAAATTGAAGTTGAAGTTGTAGTTGAAGTTGAAGTTGAAGTTGAACTTGAACTTGAACTTGAACTTGAACTTGAACTTAAAGTTGAAGTTAAATTTGAAATTGAAGTATAAGTTGAAGTTGAAGTAAAGTTTGAAATTGAAGTTGAAGTTTAAGTTAAGGTTGAAATTGAAGTATAGGTTCAAATGAAATTTGAAGTTGAAATTGAAGTTGAAGTTGAAGTTTAAGTTGAAGTTGAAGTTGAAGTTAAAGTTGAACTTGAACTTGAACTTGAACTTAAAGTTGAAGATAAATTTGAAATTGAAGTATAAGTTGAAATGAAATTTGAAATTGAAATTGAAGTTGAAGTTGATTTTGAAGTTGAAGTTGAAATTGAGGTTGAAATTTAAGTTGAAGTTGAAGTTAAGGTCGAATTTGAAGTTGAATTTGAAGTTAAAATTGAAGTTGAAGTTGAAGTTGAATTTAGAGTTGAAGTTGAACTTGAAGTTGAAGTTGAAGTTGAAGTGGAAGTCGAAGACAAAATTGCAGTTGAAGTTAAATTTGAAATTGAAGTTGAAATTGAAGTTTAAGTTGAAGTGGAATTTGAAGTTGAAGTTGAAGTTCAACTTCAAGTTCAAGTTTAATTTGAAGTTGAAGTTGAAGTTAAAGTTGAAGTTGAAGTTGAAGTTGAAGTTGCAGTTGAAGTTGAAGTTGAAGTTGAAATTGGATTTGAATTGAAGTTAAAGTTAAAGTTGAAATTGAAGTTGAAGTTGTAGTTGAAGTTGAAGTTAAAGTTGAAGTTAAAGTTGAAGTTGAAATTGAAGTTGATGTTGAAGTAGAATATGAAGTTGAAGTTGAAGTTGAATTTGAAGTTGAAGTTGAAGTTGAAGTTGAAGTTGAATTTGAAGTTGAAGTTGAAGTTGAAGTTAAAGTTGAAGTTGAAGTTTAAGTTGAAGTTAAAGTTGAAGTTGAATTTGAAGTTGAAGTTGAAGTTGAAGTTGAAGTTGAAGTTGAAATTGAAGTTGAAGTTAAAATTGAATTTGAAATTGAATTTGAAGTTGAAGTTAAGTTTGAAATTGAAGTTTATGTTTAAGTTTGAAATTGAAGTTGAAGTTGAAATTGAAGTTGAAGTTGAAATTGAAGTTGAAGTTGAAATTGAAGTTGATCTTAAAGTTGAAATTGAAGTTAAAGTTGAAATTGAATTTGAAATTGAATTTGAAGTTGAAGTTAAGTTTGAAATTGAAGTTTATGTTTAAGTTTGAAATTGAAGTTGAAGTTGAAATTGAAGTTGAAGTTAAAGTTGAAATTGAAGTTGAAATTGAAGTTGAAGTTGAAATTGAAGTTGAACTTAAAGTTGAAAATGAAGTTGAAGTTGAAGTTGAAGTTGAAGTTGAAGTTGAAATTGAAGTTGAAGTTAAAGTTGAAATTGAAGTTGAAGTTGAAATTAAATTTGAAATTGAAATTGAAGTTGAAGTTGAAGTTGAAGTTAACTTTGAAATTGAAGTTTAAGTTTAAGTTAAAGTTGAAGTTGAAGTTGAATTTGAAGTTGAAGTTGAAGTTGAATTTGAAGTTGAAGTTGAAGTTGAAGTTGAAGTTGAAGTTGAAGTTGAAGTTAAAGTTGAAGATGAAGTTGAAGTTGAAGATGAATTTGAAGTTGAAGTTGAAGTTGAAGTTGAAGTTGAAGTTGAAGGTGAAGTTAAAGTTGAAAATGAAGTTGGAATTGAAGTTGAAGTTGAAGTTAAAGTTGAATTTGAAGTTGAATTCGAAGTTGAAGTTGAAGTTAAAGTTGAAGTTAAAGTTGAAGTTGAAATTGAAGTTGATGTTGAAATAGAATATGAAGTTGAAGTTGAAGTTGAATTTGAAGTTGAATTTGAAGTTGAAGTTGAAGTTGAAGTTAAAGTTGAATTTGAAGTTGAATTCGAAGTTGAAGTTGAAGTTAAAGTTGAAGTTAAAGTTGAAATTGAAATTGAAGTTGATGTTGAAGTAGAATATGAAGTTGAAGTTGAAGTTGAATTTGAAGTTGAAGTTGAAGTTAAAGTTGAATTTGAAGTTGAATTCGAAGTTGAAGTTGAAGTTAAAGTTGAAGTTAAAGTTGAAGTTGAAATTGAAGTTGATGTTGAAGTAGAATATGAAGTTGAAGTTGAAGTTGAATTTGAAGTTGAAGTTGAAGTTGAAGTTGAAGTTGAAGTTGAAGTTGAAGTTGAAGTTAAAGTTGAATTTGAAGTTGAATTCGAAGTTGAAATTGAAGTTAAAGTTGAAGTTAAAGTTGAAGTTGAAATTGAAGTTGATGTTGAAGTAGAATATGAAGTTGAAGTTGAAGTTGAATTTGAAGTTGAAGTTGAAGTTGAAGTTGAAGTTGAATTTGAAGTTGAAGTTGATGTTGAAGTTGATGTTGAAGTTAAAGTTGATGGTGAAGTTGAAGTTGAAGTTGAAGTTGAAGTTGAATTTGAAGTTGAAGTTGAAGTTGAAGTTGAAGTTGAAGTTGAAGTTGAAGTTGAAAATGAATTTGAAATTGAAATTGAAGTTGAAGTTGAAGTTGAAGTTGAAGTTAAAGTTGAAATTGAAGTTGAAGTTAAAATTGAATTTGAAATTGAATTTGAAGTTGAAGTTAAGTTTGAAATTGAAGTTTATGTTTAAGTTTGAAATTGAAGTTGAAGTTGAAATTGAAGTTGAAGTTGAAATTGAAGTTGAAGTTGAAATTGAAGTTGATCTTAAAGTTGAAATTGAAGTTAATGTTGAAATTGAATTTGAAATTGAATTTGAAGTTGAAGTTAAGTTTGAAATTGAAGTTTATGCTTAAGTTTAAAATTGAAGTTGAAGTTGAAGTTGAAGTTGAAGTTGAAATTGAATTTGAAATTGAAATTGAAGTTGAAGTTGAAGTTGAAGTTAAAGTTGAAATTGAAGTTGAAGTTAAAATTAAATTTGAAATTGAATTTGAAGTTGAAGTTAAGTTTGAAATTGAAGTTTATGTTTAAGTTTGAAATTGAAGTTGAAGTTGAAATTGAAGTTGAAGTTAAAGTTGAAATTGAAGTTGAAATTGAAGTTGAAGTTGAAATTGAAGTTGAACTTAAAGTTGAAAATGAAGTTGAAGTTGAAGTTGAAATTGAAGTTGAAGTTGAAATTGAATTTGAAATTGAAATTGAAGTTGAAGTTGAAGTTGAAGTTAAGTTTGAAATTGAAGTTTAAGTGTAAGTTAAAGTTGAAGTTGAAGTTGAATTTGAAGTTGAAGTTGAAGTTGAATTTGAAGTTGAAGTTGAAGTTGAAGTTGAAGTTGAAGTTGAAGTTGAAGGTGAAGTTGAAGTTGAATTTGAAGTTGAAGTTGAAGTTGAATTTGAAGTTGAAGTTGAAGTTAAAGTTGAAGATGAAGTTGAAGTTGAAGTTGAATTTGAAGTTGAAGTTGAAGTTGAAGTTGAAGTTGAAGTTGAAGTTGAAGTTGAAGTTGAAGGTGAAGTTAAAGTTGAAAATGAAGTTGGAATTGAAGTTGAAGTTGAAGTTGAAATTGAAGTTGAAGTTGAAAATGAAGTTGAAGTTGAAATTGAAGTTGAAGTTGAAGTTAAAGTTGAAATTGAAGTTGAAGTTGAAATTGAATTTGAAATTGAAGTTGAAGTTGAAATCGAAGTTGAAGTTAAAGTTGAAATTGAAGTTGAAATTGAAGTTGAAGTTGAAATTGAAGTTGAACTTAAAGTTGAAAATGAAGTTGAAGTTGAAGTTGAAATTGAAGTTGAAGTTGAAATTGAAGTTGAAGTTAAAGTTGAAATTGAAGTTGAAGTTGAAATTGAATTTGAAATTGAAATTGAAGTTGAAGTTGAAGTTGAAGTTAAGTATGAAATTGAAGTTTAAGTTTAAGTTAAAGTTGAAGTTGAAGTTGAATTTGAAGTTGAAGTTGAAGTTGAATTTGAAGTTGAAGTTGAAGTTGAAGTTGAAGTTGAAGTTGAAGTTGAAGTTGAAGGTGAAGTTGAAGTTGAATTTGAAGTTGAAGTTGAAGTTGAATTTGAAGTTGAAGTTGAAGTTAAAGTTGAAGATGAAGTTGAAGTTGAAGTTGAATTTGAAGTTGAAGTTGAAGTTGAAGTTGAAGTTGAAGTTGAAGTTGAAGGTGAAGTTAAAGTTGAAAATGAAGTTGGAATTGAAGTTGAAGTTGAAGTTGAAGTTGAAATTGAAGTTGAAGTTGAAAATGAAGTTGAAGTTGAAATTGAAGTTGAAGTTGAAGTTAAATTTGAAGTTGAAGTTGAAGTTGAAGTTGCAGTTGAAGTTGAAGTTGAAGTTGAAATTGGATTTGAATTGAAGTTAAAGTTAAAGTTGAAATTGAAGTTGAAGTTGTAGTTGAAGTTGAAATTGAAGTTGATTTTAGAGTTGAAGTTGAATTTGAAGTTGAGTTTGAAGTTGAATTTGAAGTTGAATTTGAAGTTGAATTTGAAGTTGAATTTGAAGTTGAACTTGGAATTAAAGTTAAAGTTGAAATTGAAGTTGAAGTTGAAATTGAAGTTGAAGTTGAAATTGAAGTTGAAGTTGAACTTGAACTTGAACTTGAACTTGAACTTGAACTTGAACTTGAACTTAAAGTTGAAGTTAAATTTGAAATTGAAGTATAAGTTGAAGTTGAAGTAAAGTTTGAAATTGAAGTTGAAGTTTAAGTTAAGGTTGAAATTGAAGTATAGGTTCAAATGAAATTTGAAGTTGAAATTGAAGTTGAAGTTGAAGTTGAAGTTGAAGTTGAAGTTAAAGTTGAACTTGAACTTGAACTTGAACCTAAAGTTGAAGTTAAATTTGAAATTGAAGTATAAGTTGAAATGAAATTTGAAATTGAAATTGAAGTTGAAGTTCATTTTGAAGTTGAAGTTGAAATTGAGGTTGAAATTTAAGTTGAAGTTGAAGTTAAGGTCGAATTTGAAGTTGAATTTGAAGTTAAAATTGAAGTTGAAGTTGAAGTTGAATTTAGAGTTGAAGTTGAACTTGAAGTTGAAGTTGAAGTTGAAGTGGAAGTCGAAGACAAAATTGCAGTTGAAGTTACATTTGAAATTGAAGTTGAAATTGAAGTTTAAGTTGAAGTGGAATTTGAAGTTGAAGTTCAAGATCAAGTTCAAGTTCAAGTTTAATTTGAAGTTGAAGTTGAAGTTAAAGTTGAAGTTGAAGTTGAAGTTGAAGTTGCAGTTGAAGTTGAAGTTGAAGTTGAAATTGGATTTGAATTGAAGTTAAAGTTAAAGTTGAAATTGAAGTTGAAGTTGAAATTGAAGTTGAAGTTGAAATTGAAGTTGAAGTTGAAGTTAAAGTTGAAATTGAAGTTGAAGTTGAAGTTGAAGTTGAACTTGAACTTTAACTTGAACTTGAACTTGAACTTGAAGTTGAAGTTAAAGTTGAATTTGAAGTTGAATTTGAAGTTGAATTCGAAGTTGAAGTTGAAGTTAAAGTTGAAATTAAAGTTGAAGTTGAAATTGAAGTTGAAGTTAAAGTTGAACTTGAAGTTGAAGTTAAAGTTGAAGTTGAAGTTGAAGTTGAAGTTGAAGTTAAAGTTGAATTTGAAGTTGAATTCGAAGTTGAAGTTGAAGTTAAAGTTGAAGTTAAAGTTGAAGTTGAAGTTGAAGTTAAAGTTGAAGTTAAAGTTGAAGTTGAAGTTGAAGTTAAATTTGAAGTTGAAGTTGAAGTTGAAGTTGAAGTTGAAGTTGAAGTTGAATTTGAAGTTGAAGTTGAAGTTGAAGTTGAAGTTGAATTTGAAGTTGAAGTTGAAGTTGAAGTTGAAGTTGAAGTTGAAGTTGAAGTTGAAGTTGAAGTTGAAGTTGAAGTTGAATTTGAAGTTGAAGTTGAAGTTGAAGTTGAAGTTGAAGTTGAAGTTGAAGTTGAAGTTGAAGTTGAAATTGAATTTGAAATTGAAAATGAAGTTGAAGTTGAAGTTGAAGTTAAAGTTGAAATTGAAGTTGAAGTTAAAATTGAATTTGAAATTGAAGTTGAAGTTGAAGTTAAGTTTGAAATTGAAGTTAATGTTTAAGTTGAAGTTGAAGTTTAATTTGAAATTGAAGTTGAAGTTAAAGTTGAAATTGAAGTTGAAGTTGAAATTGAATTTGAAATTGAAATTGAAGTTGAAATTGAAGTTGAAATTGAAGTTGAAATTGAAGTTGAAGTTAAAGTTGAATTTGAAATTAAAGTTGAAGTTCAAGTTGAAGTTAAGTTTGAAATTGAAGTTGAAGTTGAAATTGAAGTTGAAGTTGAAATTGAAGTTGAAGTTGAAATTGAAGTTGAAGTTGAAATTGAAGTTGAAGTTGAAATTGAAGTTGAACTTAAAGTTGAAATTGAAGTTGAAGTTGAAATTGAATTTGAAATTGAAGTTGAAGTTGAAATTGAAGTTGAAGTTAAAGTTGAAATTGAAGTTGAAGTATAAATTGAATTTGAAATTGAAATTGAAGTTGAAATTGAAGTTGATGTTGAAGTTGAAGTTGAAGTTGAAGTTGAAATTGAATTTGAAATTGAAATTGAAGTTGAAGTTGAAGTTAAAGTTGAAATTGAAGTTGAAGTTAAAATTGAATTTGAAATTGAAGTTGAAGTTGAAGTTAAGTTTGAAATTGAAGTTTAAGTTTAATTTTAAGTTGAAGTTGAAGTTGAAATTGAAGTTGAAGTTGAAGTTGAAATTAAATTTGAAATTAAAATTGAAGTTGAAATTGAAGTTGAAGTTAAAGTTGAATTTGAAATTAAAGTTGAAGTTGAAGTTGAATTTAGAGTTGAAGTTGAACTTGAAGTTGAAGTTGAAGTTGAAGTAGAAGTCGAAGACAAAATTGCAGTTGAAGTTAAATTTGAAATTGAAGTTGAAATTGAAGTTTTAGTTGCAGGTGAAGTTGAAGTTGAAGTTGAAATTGAAGTTTAAGTTGAAGTGGAATTTGAAGTTGAAGTTGAAGTTCAAGTTCAAGTTGAAGTTGAATTTGAAGTTAAAGTTGAAGTTGAAGTTGAAGTTGAAGTTGCAGTTGAAGTTGAAGTTGAAGTTGAAATTGGATTTGAATTGAAGTTAAAGTTAAAGTTGAAATTGAAGTTGAAGTTGTAGTTGAAGTTGAAATTGAAGTTGAAGTTGAAGTTAAGTTTGAAATTGAAGTTTAAGTTTAAGTTGAAGTTGAAGTTGAAGTTGAAGTTGAAGTTGATGTTGAAGTTGAAGTTGAATTTGAAATTAAATTTGAAATTAAAATTGAAGTTGTAATTGAAGTTGAAGATAAAGTTGAATTTGAAATTGAAGTTGAAGTTGAAGTTAAGTTTGAAATTGAAGTTTATGTTTAAGTTTGAAATTGAAGTTGAAGTTGAAATTGAAGTTGAAGTTGAAATTGAAGTTGAAGTTGAAATTGAAGTTGATCTTAAAGTTGAAATTGAAGTTAATGTTGAAATTGAATTTGAAATTGAATTTGAAGTTGAAGTTAAGTTTGAAATTGAAGTTTATGCTTAAGTTTGAAATTGAAGTTGAAGTTGAAGTTGAAGTTGAAGTTGAAATTGAATTTGAAATTGAAGTTGAAGTTGAAGTTGAAGTTAAAGTTGAAATTGAAGTTGAAGTTAAAATTAAATTTGAAATTGAATTTGAAGTTGAAGTTAAGTTTGAAATTGAAGTTTATGTTTAAGTTTGAAATTGAAGTTGAAGTTGAAATTGAAGTTGAAGTTAAAGTTGAAATTGAAGTTGAAATTGAAGTTGAAGTTGAAATTGAAGTTGAACTTAAAGTTGAAAATGAAGTTGAAGTTGAAGTTGAAATTGAAGTTGAAGTTGAAATTGAATTTGAAATTGAAATTGAAGTTGAAGTTGAAGTTGAAGTTAAGTTTGAAATTTAAGTTTAAGTTTAAGTTAAAGTTGAAGTTGAAGTTGAATTTGAAGTTGAAGTTGAAGTTGAATTTGAAGTTGAAGTTGAAGGTGAAGTTGAAGTTGAATTTGAAGTTGAAGTTGAAGTTGAATTTGAAGTTGAAGTTGAAGTTAAAGTTGAAGATGAAGTTGAAGTTGAAGTTGAATTTGAAGTTGAAGTTGAAGTTGAAGTTGAAGTTGAAGTTGAAGTTGAAGGTGAAGTTAAAGTTGAAAATGAAGTTGGAATTGAAGTTGAAGTTGAAGTTGAAGTTGAAATTGAAGTTGAAGTTGAAAATGAAGTTGAAGTTGAAATTGAAGTTGAAGTTGAAGTTAAAGTTGAAATTGAAGTTGAAGTTGAAATTGAATTTGAAATTGAAGTTGAAGTTGAAATCGAAGTTGAAGTTAAAGTTGAAATTGAAGTTGAAGTTAAAATTAAATTTGAAATTGAATTTGAAGTTGAAGTTAAGTTTGAAATTGAAGTTTATGTTTAAGTTTGAAATTGAAGTTGAAGTTGAAATTGAAGTTGAAGTTAAAGTTGAAATTGAAGTTGAAATTGAAGTTGAAGTTGAAATTGAAGTTGAACTTAAAGTTGAAAATGAAGTTGAAGTTGAAGTTGAAATTGAAGTTGAAATTGAAGTTGAAGTTGAAATTGAATTTGAAATTGAAATTGAAGTTGAAGTTGAAGTTGAAGTTAAGTTTGAAATTTAAGTTTAAGTTTAAGTTAAAGTTGAAGTTGAAGTTGAATTTGAAGTTGAAGTTGAAGTTGAATTTGAAGTTGAAGTTGAAGTTGAAGTTGAAGTTGAAGTTGAAGTTGAAGGTGAAATTGAAGTTGAAGTTGAAATTGAATTTGAAATTGAAATTGAAGTTGAAGTTGAAAATGAAGTTGAAGTTGAAGTTGAAATTGAAGTTGAAGTTGAAATTGAATTTGAAATTGAAATTGAAGTTGAAGTTGAAGTTGAAGTTAAGTTTGAAATTGAAGTTTAAGTTTAAGTTAAAGTTGAAGTTGAAGTTGAATTTGAAGTTGAAGTTGAAGTTGAATTTGAAGTTGAAGTTGAAGTTGAAGTTGAAGTTGAAGTTGAAGTTGAAGTTGAAGGTGAAGTTGAAGTTGAATTTGAAGTTGAAGTTGAAGTTGAATTTGAAGTTGAAGTTGAAGTTAAAGTTGAAGATGAAGTTGAAGTTGAAGTTGAATTTGAAGTTGAAGTTGAAGTTGAAGTTGAAGTTGAAGTTGAAGTTGAAGGTGAAGTTAAAGTTGAAAATGAAGTTGGAATTGAAGTTGAAGTTGAAGTTGAAGTTGAAATTGAAGTTGAAGTTGAAAATGAAGTTGAAGTTGAAATTGAAGTTGAAGTTGAAGTTAAAGTTGAAATTGAAGTTGAAGTTGAAATTGAATTTGAAATTGAAGTTGAAGTTGAAATCGAAGTTGAAGTTAAAGTTGAAATTGAAGTTGAAATTGAAGTTGAAGTTGAAATTGAAGTTGAACTTAAAGTTGAAAATGAAGTTGAAGTTGAAGTTGAAATTGAAGTTGAAGTTGAAATTGAAGTTGAAGTTAAAGTTGAAATTGAAGTTGAAGTTGAAATTGAATTTGAAATTGAAATTGAAGTTGAAGTTGAAGTTGAAGTTAAGTTTGAAATTGAAGTTTAAGTTTAAGTTAAAGTTGAAGTTGAAGTTGAATTTGAAGTTGAAGTTGAAGTTGAATTTGAAGTTGAAGTTGAAGTTGAAGTTGAAGTTGAAGTTGAAGTTGAAGTTGAAGGTGAAGTTGAAGTTGAATTTGAAGTTGAAGTTGAAGTTGAATTTGAAGTTGAAGTTGAAGTTAAAGTTGAAGATGAAGTTGAAGTTGAAGTTGAATTTGAAGTTAAAGTTGAAGTTGAAGTTGAAGTTGAAGTTGAAGGTGAAGTTAAAGTTGAAAATGAAGTTGGAATTGAAGTTGAAGTTGAAGTTGAAGTTGAAATTGAAGTTGAAGTTGAAAATGAAGTTGAAGTTGAAATTGAAGTTGAAGTTGAAGTTAAAGTTGAAATTGAAGTTGAAGTTGAAATTGAATTTGAAATTGAAGTTGAAGTTGAAATCGAAGTTGAAGTTAAAGTTGAAATTGAAGTTGAAGTTAAAATTAAATTTGAAATTGAATTTGAAGTTGAAGTTAAGTTTGAAATTGAAGTTTATGTTTAAGTTTGAAATTGAAGTTGAAGTTGAAATTGAAGTTGAAGTTAAAGTTGAAATTGAAGTTGAAATTGAAGTTGAAGTTGAAATTGAAGTTGAACTTAAAGTTGAAAATGAAGTTGAAGTTGAAGTTGAAATTGAAGTTGAAATTGAAGTTGAAGTTGAAATTGAATTTGAAATTGAAATTGAAGTTGAAGTTGAAGTTGAAGTTAAGTTTGAAATTTAAGTTTAAGTTTAAGTTAAAGTTGAAGTTGAAGTTGAATTTGAAGTTGAAGTTGAAGTTGAATTTGAAGTTGAAGTTGAAGTTGAAGTTGAAGTTGAAGTTGAAGTTGAAGGTGAAATTGAAGTTGAAGTTGAAATTGAATTTGAAATTGAAATTGAAGTTGAAGTTGAAAATGAAGTTGAAGTTGAAGTTGAAATTGAAGTTGAAGTTGAAATTGAATTTGAAATTGAAATTGAAGTTGAAGTTGAAGTTGAAGTTAAGTTTGAAATTGAAGTTTAAGTTTAAGTTAAAGTTGAAGTTGAAGTTGAATTTGAAGTTGAAGTTGAAGTTGAATTTGAAGTTGAAGTTGAAGTTGAAGTTGAAGTTGAAGTTGAAGTTGAAGTTGAAGGTGAAGTTGAAGTTGAATTTGAAGTTGAAGTTGAAGTTGAATTTGAAGTTGAAGTTGAAGTTAAAGTTGAAGATGAAGTTGAAGTTGAAGTTGAATTTGAAGTTGAAGTTGAAGTTGAAGTTGAAGTTGAAGTTGAAGTTGAAGGTGAAGTTAAAGTTGAAAATGAAGTTGGAATTGAAGTTGAAGTTGAAGTTGAAGTTGAAATTGAAGTTGAAGTTGAAAATGAAGTTGAAGTTGAAATTGAAGTTGAAGTTGAAGTTAAAGTTGAAATTGAAGTTGAAGTTGAAATTGAATTTGAAATTGAAGTTGAAGTTGAAATCGAAGTTGAAGTTAAAGTTGAAATTGAAGTTGAAATTGAAGTTGAAGTTGAAATTGAAGTTGAACTTAAAGTTGAAAATGAAGTTGAAGTTGAAGTTGAAATTGAAGTTGAAGTTGAAATTGAAGTTGAAGTTAAAGTTGAAATTGAAGTTGAAGTTGAAATTGAATTTGAAATTGAAATTGAAGTTGAAGTTGAAGTTGAAGTTAAGTTTGAAATTGAAGTTTAAGTTTAAGTTAAAGTTGAAGTTGAAGTTGAATTTGAAGTTGAAGTTGAAGTTGAATTTGAAGTTGAAGTTGAAGTTGAAGTTGAAGTTGAAGTTGAAGTTGAAGTTGAAGGTGAAGTTGAAGTTGAATTTGAAGTTGAAGTTGAAGTTGAATTTGAAGTTGAAGTTGAAGTTGAAGTTAAAGTTGAAGATGAAGTTGAAGTTGAAGTTGAATTTGAAGTTGAAGTTGAAGTTGAAGTTGAAGTTGAAGGTGAAGTTAAAGTTGAAAATGAAGTTGGAATTGAAGTTGAAGTTGAAGTTGAAGTTGAAATTGAAGTTGAAGTTGAAAATGAAGTTGAAGTTGAAATTGAAGTTGAAGTTGAAGTTAAATTTGAAGTTGAAGTTGAAGTTGAAGTTGCAGTTGAAGTTGAAGTTGAAGTTGAAATTGGATTTGAATTGAAGTTAAAGTTAAAGTTGAAATTGAAGTTGAAGTTGTAGTTGAAGTTGAAATTGAAGTTGATTTTAGAGTTGAAGTTGAATTTGAAGTTGAGTTTGAAGTTGAATTTGAAGTTGAATTTGAAGTTGAATTTGAATTTGAATTTGAAGTTGAACTTGGAATTAAAGTTAAAGTTGAAATTGAAGTTGAAGTTGAAATTGAAGTTGAAGTTGAAATTGAAGTTGAAGTTGAACTTGAACTTGAACTTGAACTTGAACTTGAACTTAAAGTTGAAGTTAAATTTGAAATTGAAGTATAAGTTGAAGTTGAAGTAAAGTTTGAAATTGAAGTTGAAGTTTAAGTTAAGGTTGAAATTGAAGTATAGGTTCAAATGAAATTTGAAGTTGAAATTGAAGTTGAAGTTGAAGTTGAAGTTGGAGTTGAAGTTAAAGTTGAACTTGAACTTGAACTTGAACTTAAAGTTGAAGTTAAATTTGAAATTGAAGTATAAGTTGAAATGAAATTTGAAATTGAAATTGAAGTTGAAGTTCATTTTGAAGTTGAAGTTGAAATTGAGGTTGAAATTTAAGTTGAAGTTGAAGTTAAGGTCGAATTTGAAGTTGAATTTGAAGTTAAAATTGAAGTTGAAGTTGAAGTTGAATTTAGAGTTGAAGTTGAACTTGAAGTTGAAGTTGAAGTTGAAGTGGAAGTCGAAGACAAAATTGCAGTTGAAGTTAAATTTGAAATTGAAGTTGAAATTGAAGTTTAAGTTGAAGTGGAATTTGAAGTTGAAGTTCAAGATCAAGTTCAAGTTCAAGTTTAATTTGAAGTTGAAGTTGAAGTTAAAGTTGAAGTTGAAGTTGAAGTTGAAGTTGCAGTTGAAGTTGAAGTTGAAGTTGAAATTGGATTTGAATTGAAGTTAAAGTTAAAGTTGAAATTGAAGTTGAAGTTGAAATTGAAGTTGAAGTTGAAATTGAAGTTGAAGTTGAAGTTAAAGTTGAAATTGAAGTTGAAGTTGAAGTTGAAGTTGAACTTGAACTTTAACTTTAACTTGAACTTGAACTTGAAGTTGAAGTTGAAGTTGAAGTTAAAGTTGAACTTGAAGTTGAAGTTAAAGTTGAAGTTGAAGTTGAAGTTGAAGTTGAAGTTAAAGTTGAATTTGAAGTTGAATTCGAAGTTGAAGTTGAAGTTAAAGTTGAAGTTAAAGTTGAAGTTGAAGTTGAAGTTAAATTTGAAGTTGAAGTTGAAGTTGAAGTTGAAGTTGAAGTTGAAGTTGAATTTGAATTTGAAGTTGAAGTTGAAGTTGAAGTTGAAGTTGAAGTTGAAGTTGAAGTTGAAGTTGAAGTTGAAGTTGAAGTTGAAGTTGAAGTTGAAGTTGAAGTTGAAGTTGAAGTTGAAGTTGAAGTTGAAGTTGAAGTTGAAGTTGAAGTTGAAGTTGAAGTTGAAGTTGAAGTTGAAGTTGAAGTTGAAATTGAATTTGAAATTGAAAATGAAGTTGAAGTTGAAGTTGAAGTTAAAGTTGAAATTGAAGTTGAAGTTAAAATTGAATTTGAAATTGAAGTTGAAGTTGAAGTTAAGTTTGAAATTGAAGTTAATGTTTAAGTTGAAGTTGAAGTTTAATTTGAAATTGAAGTTGAAGTTAAAGTTGAAATTGAAGTTGAAGTTGAAATTGAATTTGAAATTGAAATTGAAGTTGAAATTGAAGTTGAAATTGAAGTTGAAATTGAAGTTGAAGTTAAAGTTGAATTTGAAATTGAAGTTGAAGTTCAAGTTGAAGTTAAGTTTGAAATTGAAGTTGAAGTTGAAATTGAAGTTGAAGTTGAAATTGAAGTTGAAGTTGAAATTGAAGTTGAAATTGAAGTTGAAGTTGAAATTGAAGTTGAAGTTGAAATTGAAGTTGAACTTAAAGTTGAAATTGAAGTTGAAGTTGAAATTGAATTTGAAATTGAAGTTGAAGTTGAAATTGAAGTTGAAGTTAAAGTTGAAATTGAAGTTGAAGTAGAAATTGAATTTGAAATTGAAATTGAAGTTGAAATTGAAGTTGATGTTGAAGTTGAAGTTGAAGTTGAAGTTGAAATTGAAGTTGAAGTTAAAGTTGAAATTGAAGTTGAAGTTGAAATTGAATTTGAAATTGAAATTGAAGTTGAAGTTGAAGTTGAAGTTAAGTTTGAAATTGAAGTTTAAGTTTAAGTTAAAGTTGAAGTTGAAGTTGAATTTGAAGTTGAAGTTGAAGTTGAAGTTGAAGTTGAAGTTGAAGTTGAAGTTGAAGTTGAAGTTGAAGTTGAAGTTGAAGTTGAAGGTGAAGTTGAAGTTGAATTTGAAGTTGAAGTTGAAGTTGAATTTGAAGTTGAAGTTGAAGTTGAAGTTAAAGTTGAAGATGAAGTTGAAGTTGAAGTTGAATTTGAAGTTGAAGTTGAAGTTGAAGTTGAAGTTGAAGTTGAAGTTGAAGGTGAAGTTAAAGTTGAAAATGAAGTTGGAATTGAAGTTGAAGTTGAAGTTGAAGTTGAAATTGAAGTTGAAGTTGAAAATGAAGTTGAAGTTGAAATTGAAGTTGAAGTTGAAGTTAAATTTGAAGTTGAAGTTGAAGTTGAAGTTGCAGTTGAAGTTGAAGTTGAAGTTGAAATTGGATTTGAATTGAAGTTAAAGTTAAAGTTGAAATTGAAGTTGAAGTTGTAGTTGAAGTTGAAATTGAAGTTGATTTTAGAGTTGAAGTTGAATTTGAAGTTGAGTTTGAAGTTGAATTTGAAGTTGAATTTGAAGTTGAATTTGAATTTGAATTTGAAGTTGAACTTGGAATTAAAGTTAAAGTTGAAATTGAAGTTGAAGTTGAAATTGAAGTTGAAGTTGAAATTGAAGTTGAAGTTGAACTTGAACTTGAACTTGAACTTGAACTTGAACTTAAAGTTGAAGTTAAATTTGAAATTGAAGTATAAGTTGAAGTTGAAGTAAAGTTTGAAATTGAAGTTGAAGTTTAAGTTAAGGTTGAAATTGAAGTATATGTTCAAATGAAATTTGAAGTTGAAATTGAAGTTGAAGTTGAAGTTGAAGTTGGAGTTGAAGTTAAAGTTGAACTTGAACTTGAACTTGAACTTAAAGTTGAAGTTAAATTTGAAATTGAAGTATAAGTTGAAATGAAATTTGAAATTGAAATTGAAGTTGAAGTTCATTTTGAAGTTGAAGTTGAAATTGAGGTTGAAATTTAAGTTGAAGTTGAAGTTAAGGTCGAATTTGAAGTTGAATTTGAAGTTAAAATTGAAGTTGAAGTTGAAGTTGAATTTAGAGTTGAAGTTGAACTTGAAGTTGAAGTTGAAGTTGAAGTGGAAGTCGAAGACAAAATTGCAGTTGAAGTTAAATTTGAAATTGAAGTTGAAATTGAAGTTTAAGTTGAAGTGGAATTTGAAGTTGAAGTTCAAGATCAAGTTCAAGTTCAAGTTTAATTTGAAGTTGAAGTTGAAGTTAAAGTTGAAGTTGAAGTTGAAGTTGAAGTTGCAGTTGAAGTTGAAGTTGAAGTTGAAATTGGATTTGAATTGAAGTTAAAGTTAAAGTTGAAATTGAAGTTGAAGTTGAAATTGAAGTTGAAGTTGAAATTGAAGTTGAAGTTGAAGTTAAAGTTGAAATTGAAGTTGAAGTTGAAGTTGAAGTTGAACTTGAACTTTAACTTTAACTTGAACTTGAACTTGAAGTTGAAGTTGAAGTTGAAGTTAAAGTTGAACTTGAAGTTGAAGTTAAAGTTGAAGTTGAAGTTGAAGTTGAAGTTGAAGTTAAAGTTGAATTTGAAGTTGAATTCGAAGTTGAAGTTGAAGTTAAAGTTGAAGTTAAAGTTGAACTTGAAGTTGAAGTTAAATTTGAAGTTGAAGTTGAAGTTGAAGTTGAAGTTGAAGTTGAAGTTGAATTTGAATTTGAAGTTGAAGTTGAAGTTGAAGTTGAAGTTGAAGTTGAAGTTGAAGTTGAAGTTGAAGTTGAAGTTGAAGTTGAAGTTGAAGTTGAAGTTGAAGTTGAAGTTGAAGTTGAAGTTGAAGTTGAAGTTGAAGTTGAAGTTGAAGTTGAAGTTGAAGTTGAAGTTGAAGTTGAAGTTGAAATTGAATTTGAAATTGAAAATGAAGTTGAAGTTGAAGTTGAAGTTAAAGTTGAAATTGAAGTTGAAGTTAAAATTGAATTTGAAATTGAAGTTGAAGTTGAAGTTAAGTTTGAAATTGAAGTTAATGTTTAAGTTGAAGTTGAAGTTTAATTTGAAATTGAAGTTGAAGTTAAAGTTGAAATTGAAGTTGAAGTTGAAATTGAATTTGAAATTGAAATTGAAGTTGAAATTGAAGTTGAAATTGAAGTTGAAATTGAAGTTGAAATTGAAGTTGAAGTTAAAGTTGAATTTGAAATTGAAGTTGAAGTTCAAGTTGAAGTTAAGTTTGAAATTGAAGTTGAAGTTGAAATTGAAGTTGAAGTTGAAATTGAAGTTGAAGTTGAAATTGAAGTTGAAATTGAAGTTGAAGTTGAAATTGAAGTTGAAGTTGAAATTGAAGTTGAACTTAAAGTTGAAATTGAAGTTGAAGTTGAAATTGAATTTGAAATTGAAGTTGAAGTTGAAATTGAAGTTGAAGTTAAAGTTGAAATTGAAGTTGAAGTAGAAATTGAATTTGAAATTGAAATTGAAGTTGAAATTGAAGTTGATGTTGAAGTTGAAGTTGAAGTTGAAGTTGAAATTGAATTTGAAATTGAAATTGAAGTTGAAGTTGAAGTTAAAGTTGAAATTGAAGTTGAAGTTAAAATTGAATTTGAAATTGAAGTTGAAGTTGAAGTTAAGTTTGAAATTGAAGTTTAAGTTTAATTTTAAGTTGAAGTTGAAGTTGAAATTGAAGTTGAAGTTGAAGTTGAAATTAAATTTGAAATTAAAATTGAAGTTGAAATTGAAGTTGAAGTTAAAGTTGAATTTGAAATTAAAGTTGAAGTTGAAGTTGAATTTAGAGTTGAAGTTGAACTTGAAGTTGAAGTTGAAGTTGAAGTAGAAGTCGAAGACAAAATTGCAGTTGAAGTTAAATTTGAAATTGAAGTTGAAATTGAAGTTTTAGTTGCAGGTGAAGTTGAAGTTGAAGTTGAAATTGAAGTTTAAGTTGAAGTGGAATTTGAAGTTGAAGTTGAAGTTCAAGTTCAAGTTGAAGTTGAATTTGAAGTTGAAGTTGAAGTTGAAGTTGAAGTTGAAGTTGCAGTTGAAGTTGAAGTTGAAGTTGAAATTGGATTTGAATTGAAGTTAAAGTTAAAGTTGAAATTGAAGTTGAAGTTGTAGTTGAAGTTGAAATTGAAGTTGAAGTTGAAGTTAAGTTTGAAATTGAAGTTTAAGTTTAAGTTGAAGTTGAAGTTGAAGTTGAAGTTGAAGTTGATGTTGAAGTTGAAGTTGAAGTTGAAATTAAATTTGAAATTAAAATTGAAGTTGTAATTGAAGTTGAAGATAAAGTTGAATTTGAAATTGAAGTTGAAGTTGAAGTTAAGTTTGAAATTGAAGTTTATGTTTAAGTTTGAAATTGAAGTTGAAGTTGAAATTGAAGTTGAAGTTGAAATTGAAGTTGATCTTAAAGTTGAAATTGAAGTTAATGTTGAAATTGAATTTGAAATTGAATTTGAAGTTGAAGTTAAGTTTGAAATTGAAGTTTATGCTTAAGTTTGAAATTGAAGTTGAAGTTGAAGTTGAAGTTGAAGTTGAAATTGAATTTGAAATTGAAATTGAAGTTGAAGTTGAAGTTGAAGTTAAAGTTGAAATTGAAGTTGAAGTTAAAATTAAATTTGAAATTGAATTTGAAGTTGAAGTTAAGTTTGAAATTGAAGTTTATGTTTAAGTTTGAAATTGAAGTTGAAGTTGAAATTGAAGTTGAAGTTGAAGTTAAAGTTGAAATTGAAGTTGAAATTGAAGTTGAAGTTGAAATTGAAGTTGAACTTAAAGTTGGAAATGAAGTTGAAGTTGAAGTTGAAATTGAAGTTGAAGTTGAAATTGAATTTGAAATTGAAATTGAAATTGAAGTTGAAGTTGAAGTTAAGTTTGAAATTTAAGTTTAAGTGTAACGACCCGACTTGGTCGCTACAATACCTACGGCAAATTCTGAACAACTTACCGTCGCTTGACCTCCTTGGGACGGGTCGAAGCGCTGGCCAGCCCTCCTCTTGTACCCGTCTGTGTCCACGGGTAGCGCCGGACGGAGGTCGTCTCCCTCGCCGCACGTCGACGGACGAAAGACCGCCGAACAAGACGAGGAACCCACGGTAGATCCCCGATGGATCCTACCGCGGAACCGCACGCGAAGCACCGGCCGACACGATGGAAAACACGCCGGACACAGGACGGTGAAGTACCGGTGCACCCCACCGGTAAACCCCCACCCTCCTCGCGGTAACTTCCCCAGTACTTTAAGCAATAATAAAGGAGACACGGACACAGTGGTAGGAGTGAAAATAACAAAGAGATTTATTCACCAGAATAAACAAGTAAAAACACTCAACTTTAATGAGATGCAATATAGATGTATCTCCTGGCTAATCCAGCCAGGAGAGGAGGTCATTGACCTCTTGCACAAAGGCAAACAAAAGATGAGTGGTGGCCATCTTGGCCACCTGCTGATAAGATGAGAGCATCCACACTTCAAACATGCACTCAGCATGAGGGTTTACTTTCCACTGTCCAGTATACAATGGCCACTGCCATTATATACACCCCCAGGCTGCTCCACCTGGGGGAGGACAGGGACCCTTGCCGGCCATTTTGTCGTCTGCCTGGCACTCAATTTAGCAAGTGCCTAGCAGACGACATGGGATTTAGTTCTGCACCACAAAGGAGCAGAACTGGGTCGTCACATAAGTTTAAGTTAAAGTTGAAGTTGAAGTTGAATTTGAAGTTGAAGTTGAAGTTGAAGTTGAAGTTGAAGTTGAAGTTGAAGGTGAAGTTGAAGTTGAATTTGAAGTTGAAGTTGAAGTTGAATTTGAAGTTGAAGTTGAAGTTAAAGTTGAAGATGAAGTTGAAGTTGAAGTTGAATTTGAAGTTGAAGTTGAAGTTGAAGTTGAAGTTGAAGTTGAAGTTGAAGGTGAAGTTAAAGTTGAAAATGAAGTTGGAATTGAAGTTGAAGTTGAAGTTGAAGTTGAAATTGAAGTTGAAGTTGAAAATGAAGTTGAAGTTGAAATTGAAGTTGAAGTTGAAGTTAAAGTTGAAATTGAAGTTGAAGTTGAAATTGAATTTGAAATTGAAGTTGAAGTTGAAATCGAAGTTGAAGTTAAAGTTGAAATTGAAGTTGAAATTGAAGTTGAAGTTGAAATTGAAGTTGAACTTAAAGTTGAAAATGAAGTTGAAGTTGAAGTTGAAATTGAAGTTGAAGTTGAAATTGAAGTTGAAGTTGAAATTGAAGTTGATGTTGAAGTAGAATATGAAGTTGAAGTTGAAGTTGAATTTGAAGTTGAAGTTGAAGTTGAAGTTGAAGTTGAAGTTAAAGTTGAATTTGAAGTTGAATTCGAAGTTGAAGTTGAAGTTAATGTTGAAGTTGAAATTGAAGTTGATGTTGAAGTAGAATATGAAGTTGAAGTTGAAGTTGAATTTGAAGTTGAAGTTGAAGTTGAAGTTGAAGTTGAATTTGAAGTTGAAGTTGATGTTGAAGTTAAAGTTGAAGTTGAAGTTGAAGTTGAAGTTGAAGTTGAAGTTGAATTTGAAGTTGAAGTTGAAGTTGAAGTTGAAGTTGAAGTTGAAGTTGAAGTTGAAGTTGAAGTTGAAGTTGAAGTTGAAATTGAATTTGAAATTGAAATTGAAGTTGAAGTTAAAGTTGAAATTGAAGTTGAAATTGAAGTTGAAGTTAAAATTGAATTTGAAATTGTATTTGAAGTTGAAGTTAAGTTTGAAATTGAAGTTTATGTTTAAGTTTGAAATTGAAGTTGAAGTTGAAATTGAAGTTGAAGTTGAAATTGAAGTTGAAGTTGAAATTGAAGTTGAAGTTAAAGTTGAAATTGAAGTTGAAGTTGAAATTGAATTTGAAATTGAAATTGAAGTTGAAGTTGAAGTTGAAGTTAAGTTTGAAATTGAAGTTTAAGTTTAAGTTAAAGTTGAAGTTGAAGTTGAATTTGAAGTTGAAGTTGAAGTTGAATTTGAAGTTTAAGTTGAAGTTGAAGTTGAAGTTGAAGTTGAAGGTGAAGTTGAAGTTGAATTTGAAGTTGAAGTTGAAGTTGAATTTGAAGTTGAAGTTGAAGTTAAAGTTGAAGATGAAGTTGAAGTTGAAGTTGAATTTGAAGTTGAAGTTGAAGTTGAAGTTGAAGTTGAAGTTGAAGTTGAAGTTGAAGTTGAAGGTGAAGTTAAAGTTGAAAATGAAGTTGGAATTGAAGTTGAAGTTGAAGTTGAAGTTGAAATTGAAGTTGAAGTTGAAAATGAAGTTGAAGTTGAAATTGAAGTTGAAGTTGAAGTTAAAGTTGAAATTGAAGTTGAAGTTGAAATTGAATTTGAAATTGAAGTTGATGTTGAAATTGAAATTGAAGTTGAACTTAAAGTTGAAAATGAAGTTGAAGTTGAAGTTGAAATTGAAGTTGAAGTTGAAATTG